>PNEQ01105787.1:0-27500 GCA_003012365.1 Medauroidea extradentata
GGTCTCAGTACATCTACTTGGCCTATTGACCTTTCGCGGTCTCAGTTCATCTTCTTGCCGATCTTCAATATTAGGCTTATTGGCCTGTTGCGGTCTCAGTACATCTACTTGGCCTATTGACCTTTCGCGGTCTCAGTTCATCTTCTTGCCGATCTTCAATATTAGGCTTATTGACCTTTTGCGGTCTCAGTTCATCTTCTTGCCGTTCTGCAATATTAGACCTATTGGCCTGTCGCGGTCTCAGTTCATCTTCTTGCCGTTCTACAATATTAGACCTATTGGCCTGTTGCGGTCTCAGTTCATCTTCTTGCCGATCTTCAATATTAGGCTTATTGACCTTTTGCGATCTCAGTTAATCTCCTTGCCGATCTTCAATATTAGGCTTATTGGCCTGTTGTGGTCTCAGTTCATCTTCTTGCCGATCTTCAATATTAGGCTTATTGGCCTGTTGCGATTTCAGTTCATCTTCGTGCCGATCTTCAATATTAGGCTTATTGGCCTGTTGCGGTCTCAGTTCATCTTCTTTCCGATCTTCAATATTAGGGTTATTGGCCTTTTGCGGTCTCAGTTAATCTCCTTGCCGATCTTCAATATTAGGCCTATTGGCTCTCAGTTCATCTTCTAACCGATCTTAAATATAATGCTTATTGACCTTTTGCGGTCTCAGTTCACCTTCTTGCCGATCTTCAATACTAGGCCTATTGGCCTGTTGTGGTCTCAGTTAATCTCCTTGCCGATCTTCAATATTAGGCTTTTTGCCCTGTTGCTGTCTCAGTTCATCTTCTTGCCGATCTTCAATATTAGGCCTATTGGCCTGTTGTGGTCTCAGTTCATCTTCTTGCCGTTCTTCAATATTAGGCCTATTGGCCTTTTGTGGTCTCAGTTCTTCTTCTTGCCGATCTTAAATATAATGCTTATTGACCTTTTGCGGTATCAGTTCATTTTCTTTGCCGTTCTACAATATTAGACCTATTGGCCTGTTGCTGTCTCAGTTCATCTTCTTGCCGATCTTCAATATTAGGCTTATTGACCTGTTGCGATCTCAGTTAATCTCCTTGCCGATCTTCAATATTAGGCCTATTGGCCTGTTGTGGTCTCAGTTCATCTTCTTGCCGATCTTAAATATAATGCTTATTGATCTGTTGCGGTCTCAGTTCACCTTCTTGCCGATCTTCAATATTAGGCCTATTGGTTTGTTGTGGTCCCAGTTAATCTCCTTGCCGATCTTCAATATTAGGCTTATTGGCATGTTGCCGTCTCAGTTCATCATCTTGCCGATCTTCAATATTAGACCTATTGGCCTGTTGCGGTCTCAGTTCATCTTCTTGCCGATCTTAAATATAATGCTTATTGACCTTTTGCGGTCTCAGTTCACCTTCTTGCCGATCTTCAATAATAGGCCTATTGGTCTGTTGATGTCTCAGTTCATCTTCTTGCCGATCTTAAATATTAGACCTATTGGCCTGTTGCGGTCTCAGTTCATCTTCTTGCCGATCTTCAATATTAGGCTTATTGACCTTTTGCGATCTCAGTTAATCTCCTTGCCGATCTTCAATATTAGGCCTATTGGCTCTCAGTTCATCTTCTAACCGCTATTAAATATAATGCTTATTGACCTTTTGCAGTCTCAGTTCACCTTCTTGCCGATCTTAAATATTAGGCTTATTGACCTGTTGCGAACTCAGTTAATCTCCTTGCCGATCTTCAATATAAGGCTTACTGACCTGTTGCGATCTCAGTTCACCTTCTTGCCGATCTTCAATAATAGGCCTATTGGTCTGTTGATGTCTCAGTTCATCTTCTTGCCGATCTTCAATATTAGACCTATTGGCCTGTTGTGGTCTCAGTTCATCTTCTTGCCGATCTTCAATATTAGGCCTATTGGCCTCCTGTATTCTCAGTTCATCTTCTTGCCGATCTTAAATATAATGCTTATTGACCTGTTGCGGTCTCTGTTCATCTTCTTGGCGATCTTCAATATTAGGCTTATTGGCCTGTTGCGGTCTCAGTTCATCTTCTTGCCGATCTTCAATATTAGGGTTATTGGCCTTTTGTGGTCTCAGTTAATCTCCTTGGCAATCTTCAATATTAGGCCTATTGGCTCTCAGTTCATCTTCTAACCGATCTTAAATATAATGCTTATTGACCTTTTGCTGTCTCAGTTCACCTTCTTGCCGATCTTCAATATTAGGCCTATTTTTCTGTTGCAGTCTCAGTTCATCTTCTTGCCGATCTTCAATATTAGGCCTATTGGCCTGTTGTGGTCTCAGTTCATCTTCTTGCCGATCTTAAATATTAGGCCTATTGACCTTTTGCGGTCTCAATTCATCTTCTTGCCGATCTTCAATGGTAGGCTTATAGACCTTTTGCGGTCTCAGTTCATCTTCTTGCCGATCTTCAATATAAGGCCTATCGGCCTGTTGCGGTCTCAGTTCATCTTCTTGCCGATCTTCAATATTAGACCTATTGGCCTGTTGCAGTCTCAGTTCATCTTCTTGCCGATCTTCAATATTAGACCTATTGGCCTGTTGCAGTCTCAGTTCATCTTCTTGCCGATCTTCAATATTAGACGTATTGGCCTGTTGCAGTCCTAGTTCATCTTCTTGCCGATCTTCAATATTAGGCCTATTGGCCTGTTGCGGTCTCAGTTCATCTTCCTGCCGATCTTCAATATAAGGCTTACTGACCTTTTTGGTCTCAGTTCATCTTCTTGCCGATCTTCAATATTAGACCTATTGGCCTGTTGCGATCTCAGTTCATCTTCCTGCCGATCTTCAATATAAGGCTTACTGACCTTTTTGGTCTCAGTTCATCTTCTTGCCGATTTTCAATATTAGACCTATTGGCCTGTTGCGATCTCAGTTCATCTTCCTGCCGATCTTCAATATTAGGCTTATTGGCCTGTTATGATTTAGTTAATTTTCTTGCCGATCTTCAATATTCGACCTGTTGGCCTGTTGCTGTCTCAGTTCATCTTCTTGCCGATCTTCAATATTAGGCTTATTGGCCTGTTATGGTTTTAGTTAATTTTCTTGCCGATCTTCAATATTAGACCTATTGGCCTGTTGCTGTCTCAGTTCATCTTCTTGCCGATCTTCAATATTAGACCTATTGGCCTGTTACGATCTCAGTTCATCTTCTTGCCGATCTTCAATATTAGGCTTATTGGCCTGTTATGGTTTTAGTTAATTTTCTTGCCGATCTTCAATATTCGACCTGTTGGCCTGTTGCGATATCAGTTCATTTTCTTGCCGATCTTCCAACAATTCTTCTATCTCTTAATCGGTTTTTAATTTTTTTTTGGGGGGGGGCGGGGTATTTCCGGTCTGTCTTCCCCCGTAGTTGATCCACTTTCTAATATGCTGCGTTTTACTTTGATACCTAAATAATTTCACTAGTTCTCTTCCTGTCCCATAGTGTGTACCCCCTCCACCTGTCCACTAGCCGCATGTCACTGAACTAGCGTGCAGTCTTCCAGCTGACAACTAGCCTGTATGAGACGTTCGTTGGTGACCCTAATATTAAAACTTACTGTGTATTGAACTCGTCTATACCTTTTAAAATATTCTGTGCATATATTTAAATACCGTACCAGAATTGCACAGCAAAACCCTATATCTTAGCAGTTTTCGGCCGCTATAAAATATGCTTGAATGAGTAGGAGTGAATTTGAAATGGGTATGCACACGTGTAACGTTCTTCGAATGCCATTGCTAAGCAGACTTCAATCATGTGCGATGAGCCGTTTCCGAATAATCTGGTAACAGCTACAGCTCAGCACACCGCTCGGCGACCAACGTTGACCAAAATGTCTTCACTTGCTCACCCAAAAAAGTATCCTGCTTGAATTTTCTGGGAGTAAGTGAATATATGTGACACTTTGGGCAATTTTTGTATGTTTTAATAATATTTTATATCAAAATTTTTAAATGTATATTTCTCAAAATATGAGCGGATTATTATGTATATATGTTTTAAAAACACTGTAGTAAACACACATATTTTAGACATTTTACGTGTTGCACTTTTACTGAGCGACGTGGCACAACGGGAACATGTTGGACTCACACTCGGGAGGACCCGGGTTAGATCCCAGGCTCTGGCCATCTTCGGTGGTCCATGGCTTCCCGGAATGTCTCCAGGCAAATGCTGGGATGGTTTCTTAACAAAGATCACGGCCGAATCCTTTCCTAATTTCTTGTCATTGTACCAAGTCGTGTGTCACCGTCTATAATGACCTCGCTGTCGACTATATGTAAAGCCAATTAATTACCTGTAATACTTTTGGTTTGAAAGAGTTATATTTAAGACTAGCTGTGTCCGACATGCAGTGCAATGCAGAGATTACAGAAACATACAGATAGAGAATAATGCATATATTATCATAGGGCGAGGGGTATGAGGCCTGAAAACGGAAGGGGGAGGAGCCCATCCGCCATATTGGTAACTGAAATATGTTGTTTGTTACCATAGCAACGTGTATAATGCGGCTGTGCTTTGGCCAACCATAACCTAATTTCTCAGTACACATACAGGAACAGCGATTGCACTCCGCCATATTGCAACCTGAATAAACAAAGTAGGCTTGGCCTCAGTATAGACCGCTAATGTTCCATCTGTACTATTCTCTCATCTCTAGTGCAATGTAATATTTAAATTTTTTTTTAAATATAGTTTTTTTAACCTCTTTCAGTTTTTGTGCTTTGTCCCCCATTTTTTTTCTCTAGTTTTTTGGGAAGAAACTCATGCAGGCGCATGCACACAACTCACCAAAGTTTTTTTGTCACTAAATTTGTTGCCACCCCGTTCTGACTCATAACCCCACCCCCACAGTTATTTTTTTTTTTTTCAGAAAAAAAAATCGTTGGTGCATTTACAACTCACCAAATTTAAACGTTACGAACAGACAGACATCATTCAATTTTTTTATATAGATATTGGTTAAATGATATTTCATGTATTATAACTAACAGTGGTTTACTTTTAAACTTGGTGGCGTCTAGCTGGGTACGCAACGCCAGTTTGTGGCAGGCAGTAGGTATAAGCGCTAGGTCAGCACGGAACGGTGTCGGGAATGAAAGGTTTATGCAGAAACGCGATACGTCAGAGAAAACCGTCGATCACCCGTCATCGGCCGCGACGATTTCTACAAGAAGAGGGTCTGGGTCGGATACACAGGAGGATCGAACTAGGACTTCCTTGGTGCATCAAACATGGCTCCTAATACGGAGGAGAGAGTAGTTTTAAAAAGTGAACTCACGACTTTTGGTAAACATTTACAACAGACGTTAAAAGTGAGTGATAGTCACCATCTTGAATTTTTGTATTTTATGTCATAACTTTTCTTCTGGGTAAATTTGTTGAACTTTAACTTAACTGCAGAATAGATTACATATTGATAGCATTTTGGACACCGTATTCTTTATTTTCCGTTACTGCTGTTGCAGATAGAATTGTTGTTAAGAAAGTTATAAGAATTTTATAACTGCAAATTAGGTCTGTAATAACAGTAACTACGGAAAGATATTTACGGTGTCTAAAATTCTATCCGTGTGTGTTCTATTTTGTAGTTCAGTTAAAGTTCAAAAAAATTAACCCGGAAGAAAAGTTATGACACAAAGTATAAAAATTCAAGATGGGGACTATCACGCACTCGTGAAGATGCTGTGTCGCAAATCAAACAAAAGAAACCTTCATTGTAAACATCACCCGACCGTAACAATGTCAAGATCACGCTGCAATGATTGACACAAGAGGTTTGCATATGTTTCTGTACACATGCAAAGTTACGCAACGGCACACTTGACACTAGAACTGAGAAGAAGAAATAATTTATGAAGTTTTATGACTTCCCGTAGCTTTAGTTTCACAATTGGGGACGATAAGAGCTGATGGGAGGTAATTCCTCAAGTCCCTCGTAATATTTGACTTAAACACCTACTCAAAGCAGAGATAGCATCTTCTGATAAAGTTGAATACGTTTGCCAGTATTACATGGGTTAAAAACGTTGGCAAATCCACAAAGAATATAATATACGGGCTATGATTGTCTATTCTCGGTAAATATCAGCAATTTAAAGCTCTGCTTATTATTATTTATTATTTTCCTTTCAACAAATTCGTCTATTTCCTCTACGTACTATTACAGTAGACCCCCAATTTAACATTCCCTTGAATTACATTTTCCTCTTAAATACGTCATTTTTTCTGGTACCCATTATTTTCCCTATCTTAACAATGGATTGTATTCCTGCCATTTACACTTTGGTTGATGCTTGCTTCCCTTGATTTACACCTATTTTGTTATGAAGCTAACAATATAGGCCTATTACCAAGTAAATGTTGATATCGTGGAAGAAGGATGAAATTTCTATAGATTTCAATGTGTGTGTACAAAATGTTTCAAAAACAAAAGGGCAATTTAATCAGTGTTAGTAGTATAAATAAATGCCCAGTGGTAGAATATTGATTATATTTGTTTATAAAGACTTTTTGAGGTAACGTATTACACATGTGCAGAAATTAGAAATTAACTTGTAAAAATGTTTAATTTACAGATGTGTTATTACGGTTTTTGTTGTTTGCCTCCATTTACACATTCCCTTGTTTACACAATTTTTCATTTGTCCCGTAGAAAGTGTAATATAGGGGTTCTACTGTATAATCGTACCAGTGTAAGTAATAATACAGTATTTATATACAACATGTTTAGAAATGGAAGTAAAATATGAACACCACGCAAACCCTGGGCTAAATTGGAGACGAAAATGTTAGTGGCGATGTGTTATAGGAATTTTACGTGCATAATGTGGCAACACTGTACAGAGGAAGTCCTCTGTTGCACTTCACGTCCAGGTATTTGTTTTTGCACAATGTGACAACACAGCACTAATAAAGTCCTCTCTTGCGCTCCGCGTCCAAGTATTTGTTATGTATGTTAGGTCGAGTAAACGTGTAGTCGTGTCTGGACTGCTCGGGATATGAACCTTCGCCCTAATACAGTAAGATATAGTAAGACAACTGTGTAGTGCAAGACGACTTACTCCGTCCTATGTTGCCACATTGTGCACGTAAAATCGTTTTGAACAACACAGTGTTTCCAATTTAGCCACGGATTCTTCGCGTGGTGTACTCTTTATGCGACCGTTTCTGGCAGGGGCGTCGTAAACGGGTGGGGGGGGGGGAGACGGACGGAGGGGACACGTCCCCCCAAAAAAAATTTCGTAGTTTTTAAGATTTTTTAGGAATAAGATTTCCTTCAGTTGTATATTAAATATTTTGATGCAAACACTCTTTAAACATCAGCATTTTGCACCTTAAAATATAAAATGTCCCGGTGGAGGACTCCTACACACCCCTTTATTACATAGGTTATATGTACACTTTCTCTACCAGTGACGTCCCCCCTACCAAAAAAAAAAAATCAAATGCTTACGACGCCGATGGTTTCTGGACACCCTCTATATATGTATATATAAATCTTCAGTCAATATTACGAACATAAATCAGAACAACACATATTTTTGATAACACCAATGAAATAATATTTCTGAAAGTACTGTGTTGTAATAAAATCTTGTAAAAAATTGCAGCCGAAAATTATTTTAAATAATTTTTTTTTGCAAATAATCATTTACATTATTTATATATTCCGTCCCTCTGAAAACTTAACAGTTTTGACATACGCATTTGCATCTTCATCTGCATATTTTCAGTAACAACAGTGGGAAAATATTTCTGGAAGTACCGCGTTGTAACAAAACCTGTTAAAAATTGCAGCAAAAATAAATTTAAATATTTTTTGGTAAATAAAAATTTACGTACTTATTTAATTCTCTTGAAAACTTAGCAGTTTTGACATGGTTTCGCATTTTAATATATTATGTACGTGTGTATGTATCGTTATATTGAAAAGCCGACGCCTGAGTACATATAACAATCTATGTTATACATAATATACCGAGTCAGAAGTGAACCAAGGGCAGTGCATTGAGCATCTAAAGGAAATTGTCAACCTGGAAGTCGTTACACATCTGCAGATTCCTGAGGAATGGCTTGGAGTAAGGTTAATTATACTAGAGGTTACAAAGGTCAGTGTTATTAGTTTGGCACAGGGACAACTTCTGCCGCTTGAGCGCTGGCATCTAAACTGACCAATCACAGAACTTTCTTGAATGTAAAGTTATATGAAGCTGATAATTTAAAAGCCGAAATTGGTTTGTTTTTCAATTCAAAATTAAATTAAATGTCTTCTCTCTCTCTGCCAATTAATTTTACTATGGTCTCGCAATTTATTAGATCCCTCGGCGTCAGCAGCACAACTAATGGCAAAACCTTTCCCTATACTAAACCCTCCCATAATTCTTTCGAACCTGTAGTAGAATTAACCTTACTTGAAGTGAGGCATAGCAAGAGTAAGCCTAACAAGGTTCACTAACCAACGACAAAGTCCACCTCGTGTACTACGCACGAAAAATCATTTTCACCCCATTGATCATAAACTCTAGTAGAGTATAAGACACGAATGTCATAGTAAACTGAGCAATAAACACACATTAACACACTTAATACAGAATATAAAAACAATTTGACTGCAATTAAATTATCACTTACTCTACAGAATATTAATGTATGCATACAATTCTGTTACTAAATAGCAAGAATTATCATTAAACAAATAATTAATTGTAAAGACATTGTCATTAGATAAAAATAGTTGCCTAAAGTTTTCCGTGCCACACATTTTTATTTCTCGTTTAGCTAAAATCCTGTAAGTTACTTTTTTACCACTGAAGTGTGTTTTCTGGAAGGTTTCATTAGCAAAACAACGGCCTGACAATTCAAATAATCTTGGACTTGAGTCGCATCTTTATCAGTGTCAGCACAATCTGCAAAATCATATTATCACTTCTTTAACCAATCTTTCTGCACGACTGTAATCAAATTCAGACTCTAATAAGCGGTGAAATATTTTCAAGCGTATTCAAGTGTTATCCTAAAGGCCGGTTTACACCGACAAAATAGCAGCAACAATGTTAATTTCAAAATGTTGGTTACAAAAATGTAACCAACAAATGTCAAACTACGGAACACTATCCACGGCAACGTTGATAGCATATGTGCTATAAACATTGCTGTAAACACTAACTTACTAACGAGGTAATAAGAATGATGAAAGGACAGTGAGAACTACGTTGATGAAAAAAAACTGCAAACAACATTGCTGATAACATTTATGGTAATATTTGTTTTGGTCTAGACCGCCCTATACTGAATCGGAAATATAAAGTTATCAACGGAATCAGTGACAACGTTATTAACATATTTCTAAAATTCATAACATTCGTTGATAGCCAATGATTTCCACAAAACGTCGATTACCAATATTATTAACAAAGTTAATAACATAATGTTGGCAACAGTGTTAAAAACGTGTTGCCAACACTTTTCAGGTAGTTTTCCAATATTCGTTAGTAGCTTTGTCGAAAATTACGTGTTAGTAGCAATGTTATTGCCGGTTTAAACCGGGCTTCCACGCTCTGAAAACTAACGATTGCTGACAAATGTATAGGCAAAGTCATAGTACAATGCGTAGAAAAATCCAATAACCTCAACAAGATTCAAACAATTTTCTAGGTTTTAACTTGTACAAATGTAGGTCCTTTGTGTACCAGGAAATAAAATTTTGGTATTTGGTATATCATTATCTTGTTATACTTGACATACTGAACAGGGCTTATATTTTAGCTAAGCAGATATGCTGTTATAGTTGGTTTGCGGTAAAATGAGCATTTGTGACCACCACATTATCTAAATTAATGATAAAAAATATTATTCTTCGTGACTTTAGGTGTTTTCTTTTTTACAAAGGTACAACACTGTGATGTTACTTAGGTTGTTTCGTTTGTAGTAAATATTTGTCGGAAACTAAACAATTATTGAAAAGAAAAAAAGTAACTAGGGCTTCAAACGTGCTCACTTTATCCTGAACAACCTATAGGTACATTTTCAGCTAACATTTCCGTTTATTCAGAAACGAAAATTGGTTGGGATGAAATCGTTTAGTGTTAATGTGCAACTACCCAGGACTTTGAATAAACTGTAGTAATTAGATAAAACAATTTATTAACAAATACTTTTCAAAATATTCGAAATAAATAAATTATAAGCAGGGACCGAAACATTTCGCTGATTGAATGACCTGCAGGCTAGAATGCACTGTCGTATTCATATTCAAGCCCCGACTATTTGTAAACAAGCTGCTACTCAGTGGAACAACAGACAATGAACGAATAGAAGGGGCTTGAATATGAATAGTACAACGCATTCTATCCTGCAGGTCTTTGAATCAGCGACATTTTCCGGCCCCTAAATATAAGTAATAAGACTGCTTGGCGAACAATCGTGGAGTCTGCAGCGTCGCACGAAATTATACTTCTCGAAAGAACAACTGTTATTAAATATATTTGACAAAAATCACTCAACCTTACAAACTTAGTATTGTCTTCCACTAAGTATTGAATACTCAATGTTGCGGCGTTCAGCAATGTTAATGCTGCTTAAGACCGTAGTATTCGATTACTAACCGACTGCCTTATCTCGTAGAACACACCAATGTTCAAATCTGCCAATCTGTACGTGATTCGCGATAAGTGAACAGTTTCGAAGAGGAAACGAGTTTGATAAAAACTGCGTCTTCTGTTACACTTATTAATTCCGTGGCGAAGATGTGGATTCTCAATTTGCTAGGATACCCAGATCTCAATCTCCAGGCGTTGTTTATTTGGTCAATTATAATTAAATCATTGCCCACTTATAACAGAAAAAATAATTGTTACACTGTTTAATTGTGTTGAGATTTGTGGCTTTCAATACGTAGAGAACAATAAGTGCGTCTAGTACAGGCAACATTAGACGTAAGGGAATGACACTAATCACTACGTCGTACGCCTACTTTTATGCAACCTGATATACACACATGCTCGCATCGTATTCGTCTCTAGGCGTTGTGTAATCCCTATCGCCCTGTAATCACTTTTCTCTCTGTTTCGTATCAACGCCTTTTAAATGACAGGCCACAGAAAAATGTTTCACAGATTTTATTTAATTGTAGCCACCTTTCTCTGTGTGCGTGTGTAAATATCTGACTGTCTGTTTTTGTAACGAATGAATTCCTATACCATTTATTGAATTGAGAAACTTTGGTAACTTGTCCGAGGGCCGGGAAGATTTCTGACACAAAAAAAAAAATCTATAACTTATATAGGGGAAGGGTGGCAAAACGGGGCAGTGAGGCAGAACAGGGTACCCAAAAATTTTGTTGAAAGTTTTCTTTTTTTTCATAATGTTTCTAAAACGGTCGTTAATGACACTTAACACCTTTTCGTACTATTAAAAATTTTCAAAATGTTTTGTTTTAGAAATTATTTTGGGAAGCAAAACAAAAATCGTAATTGATCATATTTAACATTTATATAATATAATATAATGACTACTGTGTGAAATACTTCAAAAGTAGCCGGCATTTTTGTAGTAATTGTCCACTGTGGTCATCAGCTTGAAGTTACGTGTCCTGGCAACTAAATCAACTGCACTCATATGCATTTGTGATAATTTTAGACTGAATTTTTACATTAAACAAACAGACATTTCATTGGAAACCACGAAAACGTATTCGCATGTAGAAGATAGTATTTATTATTTTGTAACGGAAAACTGCTGACAAGTCAAAAGTGACAATCTTACGTGAGTGAATACGACAGCAAACAATAACAGAAGCCACATCAAGCGGATTCCAGTCAACTAAATGGTAACCTATGCACTGCCAAAGTGCAACAAGTAAAACTTACGAGGAAAATCTTTTCCTTATTGTATCTACTCGAAGGTATACACGTTTCAGAACTACGCGATATTTTTAAAATTTCTAAAATTCCGCTGATTTTGTTTAAAAGTTTTAACAAATACCGTATAGGAATAATTTTATTCCTAGTGAGTGATTTACATAATTGTACTAGCAAAAATGATAAAATGTAAGGCGTTAAGTCCTATTTCTTGTCGATGCCTGAAACCTGATATTATAATATATTATATATATATATATATATATATATATATATATATACACGCACACACACTGTTGATTGTTGCAGGAATATTGATACGGTGAGAAGTCGTTATCAAAACTTTTTATAAGATACATGTTTTCAACTGATTTATTTTTTTCGGCAAAATCTTGTTTTTGGAATTATATTAAAAATAGAAATTCGCTTACCAGCGGCATCGTCCGGCACGATTCTCACATATTTTAACGAATTAGTTCAGATAATTAGGACACCTTAAGCGCCTTGGTAGGAGGCGAGCGCTCTAACCACTGCGCCAACTGTAGCCCAAATTTTCATGATAAAAAACGCTCTAAATTATATATAAATACTTGACAGTACAGTATTTTAATTACGATTGAGGCAAAGATTCCATGTCTACAGTTGTGGTATTGGTATTTCTAACATCTGATTAGTAAGAAATATTAGAAAGTGCTGATAAGAGTATCGCATGTTAATAAATATGTCTCGTCGTGCGAAAAAAATAAATTAAGTTGGAACGTTTGGCACGGGACTCTTGGAGAGGTGGAACGGGTGTAGGATCGAGGCGTGCCCCGTCCCGTGGTGGCCTGTCGTGAATGAAGTTAAAGTTATTCTGTAAAACTAATTATTATCGAATCGCGAGGACTGATGCTGCGCAAGCACCAGAAAGTGTAGTAGGTAGAGTTTCTTCGTTACACAGACGCAGCCATATTTGTCAGCCTGTCAGCTACACTCATAGTTCTTACATTTGTGCCAATCTTCGCGATCTGCTCGTTGGCTGTTGATCCTATTTCACACTTAAACAACGAGACAAGAGTTTGTGTGCCGAATTATTGCGACTTTTTGCGTATATTTCTACACGGTGCATAAGATAATCAGTGCGGTAATTGTACATGTTACATAAATATGCACGTGTATAAATTCTACCTTACCATTAAAACGGATTCTCGAAAATTTCTGATCTTTACCCATGCGTCCATAGTAGAGTTCCTAAACTTCTTATGAAACAAACACATACTGAACTTCTCATACTTGTAACAACTCTCAAAGTCTGCCTATTAACAGGCTAATTTAAGGAGAAATTCCCGTATTGTGTGTGTGTGAAAAGCTTCTATTGTCGTCTAAGATTTTCACAACGAGCAGAAGACATGTATTACTGTTGTATTGGCTACTTAGGCTGCAACTAATATCACCCCACACAACTAAGGTTGCATACTTGCAGGCGCAGGGGGTATACAGTGCGTCGCATTCCCAGCGCATCGCTAGTTATACATGTACATTAGCTTTTCTCACTTTCTTTCCCTATTATATGGCCACGATTCTAGCTACCTAATCCTGAAACTGTTTGCTGATGTCAGCATACGAATTTGGTATAGACTGGTTAAGAAGTTACGATATCTCGTCGACAAAGACTTTTCCAATTACGAAGACCTGCTGAGGACAGTTTTCTTCCAGAAATAATATCTTTATTCGAGGTTGTTATCACATGTGTTTCCCTGACATGATTCCTGCATTCCTGACTACGTATATATTTTTTAGGAATAAAACTGTCAAAATATGGCTTTTGTTACTGAGGTACGCTACACAATAGCACGATATTTCGCTTTTTATTTGTAAGGGTATTTTGTAAAGTATTGAACAAATGTATTGATAATGATTTTAATTTCATTGACAAAGTATTATTAAGATCGTTAGCACTGGGTAGGTTAATAGGAGGTCCTCATTTTGAAACCCCTAAACAAGCATTAAATTGTAATATATGTATAATTTAATGTATACGTTCCACGTCTCATTAGTATGTAAATCACTATTTATATCGCTGTTCCCGAGCCCCAAGGACATGTTGGCTAAGACCTAGGGTGACTGTTAAATAATTAACTGAAATATTTGGAGCAAGAGTAGCTTATGCGACCAAGTAACATAATTTTTGTTCGCTATATTTTCATGGCACTGACTATTAAGTTAATTAATATATTCGAAGATGAAAAAAATTTTGAATTTGTTTTACAAAAAGTTTCTTGGAACAGGACGGAAATACAGTTGGGGAAAAAACAACCCCCGAACCTCCGGTCCCTGTACCAGTAGTCTATACAATTGCTGATGGCCGGGAGCATAAAATACTGGGTCCCAATTAACTGAACATTTTGTTTTTCCGACCGCAAGAACAAACATGCTAGTTTTAAACATGACATGGTTTGCACCCAAGCCCCTTAATTAGTGATTATGAGCACCAAGTGCGCGTAGCCAAGACGTCTGTGACGTAGAAGCCACGCAAAAATTAGTTGAGCAGATTTGAATTTATTGCGCGCAAAACTATGCATCAGCGTCATGTGACGGATAATCGCAGCTGTAGACGACCTCGTGGCGAGATGGCGACGACCTAAAGAGTTCGTACCCCAGACGTGGCTCTACTAGAAGCAGTGCGTGTCCTAGAATCTAGAGCCTGGGAAGGTCGTGCCTCTAGTCAGGATCGCGTGAGGCATGTCACTGACACTTTTGTTCGACGACAAGCGGTTATCGTCGTAATTCGCGCGTGCAGCTGTTCCGGCAGTTAGTTTCCAAGCGACATCATCTTCAGACGTAATTGAAGGAGCGGTCAGAGTGAACCGACACCGCAGCCCAGCGCTAATTACATGGCTGCGGCATACGTTTTTTTTTTCAAACGAATACCAGCGTTTTAATGATAAAAATCCCTCTTCCAGTTGCCCGGATATTTTGAAAGGTTCAATGGGCAGACCTCTCTTCAGTTCAGTGTGACAGACGGGAGGCTTGCACGAGAAGCGTGAAGCCCAGGAATACGCTGGTTATAGGCGTTACTTCAGTCGGTTATTTCACATAAGTTGCTTGGTTTGTCGATTATATTTGATTCTGCCGCTTTTCTGAACTTACAAGAAGAAATGACTAGCTAGACTTCAGGGCTAAAACCGTGTCTTCACGGCTGTAAGAACCACGGCACCCTCAGGGTCTCGCGATACATGCTGGAATGAATGTAGACATGTCAATTTCTGCAGCAATGAAGACGTGACTCACGAAGACAACGGTCGTGAAAGTCGGCTATAAATATTGTACATTGACTTAGTACCACAGTTTCATAATCGCAAACTGTCCACAGATAGAGTATTACGAAATTTTACACACTTCAACCTGCACTGGTAACTTAAGTATGTATTTGACGGTTTACTAGAAAAAACTATAAGAGTTGCCACAAATGCGCAGGGAAACAAATTCCAATTTTATCGAACCTCCTTTATTAACACTTATGTACACGTGTTATGTATATCATCACATAATTTCTTACACTATACGTAACAAGTTAGATACTGACGTATAATTCAGCTGTAATTGACCAAGCAAATAATTTCCAATAATGTCTTGATTAATTTATTTATAATCATTCGTCAGTAGTTTTTATGACTTAGGACGTATAGGGTGGGTGAATTAGGATGTATATTTTGACGTGTGGCGTATGGTGTGACTCATAACGTATGGGTTGATTTGGGACACATGGGGTGACTTGGTACAAATGAAGTGACTTGGGACGTGTGGAATAACTTGGGACATATGGGATGATATAGTACATTTTAACAACGTTTCTCACGTATGGCAGCTTTCTGAGTAAAACAACTATCTGCAATTAATTCCAAATTATGAATGCTTGCTACAGGTTGACACACACAGGAAACCAAAATTGTTAAAAAGTACCGCAAGTATAATCGTATGCATTGTAAGTATAATCATTCATTGGCACTTTGCATTGTATTCTTTTTACAAGTAAAAAAATAGTAAAACACAAATGAGCTAATATCGTAAATGAAGCAAGCTCCGAAGACTGCCTGGCGGCAAATAAAAATTCATTCATTTTAAATTTTAATATAATATTATTCTACTCGTACACATTGCGTCTGAGGACGCTATCATCCAGTAATTTTAATATCCTATTGTTTATGTATAAAATTATACGGATATCGAAATTCGTTCCCTAAATTGGTGAACACGACGAATATTCACAGTGCTTTTACAGTTAAAATTTTTGGTGAAGAGATAGATAGTTGGAGACGTCTTCTTATAAAATTCCTTTCATCCATATAGTTAAATTTTTAACTTTCTTCAGTAAATGAAATTAATACAAAACTTTGAGTCGTTCAAAGTTACCCCATGTCAAAGTAACTCCAGTTTACGGTATATGTTCCGTTAAATACGTTATTGTATCTACTTTTGCTATAAACTGTTTTATATCCGCACATGAGTTATTATTTTCTATGAATTAATCACGGAAGCAGTAAAAATTTGACTTCGGCGTATTATTATGCAATGAATATAAGATACATCAAATTTTTTTAGGCGAGTATGTCATCAGAAATGACGTCTACAGTTAAATAGTATTCTGTTAAAATATAAAGTGATTAATTATATTTACCAAATAGATACAAGGTAGGTGTTTCGAGGTTACAGAATGTTGGAATATTCTATGTCTGCACTTTTAAAATAATAATTTCTTACATTACTTCAAACAATAATTTTATTACTCCACAAGCAATATGAATGTTTATTCTCATAATAAAATTAATTATAAGCAACTGAAAATAAGAAACTAACTGTTCATATCTAATTGTCTTGAAAAAATTGTGAAGAGTACTGTAGATATGTTTTATTTGTTTCTGTATCATAATTTTAACAGTTGTTTGAAAAAGGTGTGGAATTCACCCGTAGTTCAATGTTGTACATTTTCCGCATTCATATAGGTAAAGTATAGTTTCAGGAAAACTAAGAATAAAACAATGGTGAAAATGTATAACGAGTTTTAAATAAATTTCTTTGCTAAGAATTTGAAGACGATTTTAACAAACTTAATATTATGAACCTACAGTGCACTTTCTTAATGGATACAGTGTATTAAAAAGTAAAACCTATTATAAACTTCTTGTCGAGCACTATAAGGATATCGCTAATGTGTAGGCAGGTTATTTCTTAGGACGCCGTCTTGAAGTTATGCTAAACGGAAATGGCTTCAGTCCAACCAGAATATTGAGTGCGTAAGTATAGCAATGTCGGATGGTTGGACTAGTTGCATTGTCTTACAACACACACGAGGGTTGGAAAACATGAAGACGAAGAAAGCAGCAAATACAGCAAAACCTAAGTAAGACAACGGCGACAGATTAAAATATAAACAAACTGAATTTTGAATCAGACATAACATTTTTTGCTGTATTTTATCTACGTATTTAGCTAGCACTTCGTTTTTCTCAAGCGATCACAGTCTCATAATTTTCAAAGGAATTGTGGGTCACTCACACCACCAACTACTTTTTTATTATTGCAGCGTAACCTTTTTTATGAAATTTTCATGTCAGACATTAAATCAGTACTTGGATATAAATAAAAAGGGACTATTTCATTGGCGTTTTTAATATTCAAATGAAAGGAGCTAATGACCATTAACGGAATTTTGATCGTAGGATTGAAAATTTGCACAGTATTTTGTTCTAGTTGCATCATATTTTTAACATCTAGATATGACTTCTTTGTAGCGAAACGTATTTGTCTGCAGGAAATGAAGACAAATTAAGGATGCCGCCTGCTCAGCCCGCCGAACAATGCGCAGAGCTTCGGCCGGTAGAACTTAAAATTAAATACTGCTCAATGTGTGGAAATTATGTCTGCTAGGAATAGCATTTAAAGAACGATATACTTTAAAGAGATATGGCAAGCCTGGAATGAGTATGCGTGCGTGTATTTTTTCGCAGACGAAAATTGTTATTCATGAGGTCCTAAAATAGAAGCAAATTTTCAAAAATCCCAGACATTTCCAACTAATCCAACTGTACCGAAAAGCGAAAAAACTGATATGTGAGATACTAACGAAAATTGAAGAATGGCAGGTTTATTATTGTATGTCATTTTAACTGTCACATTATTACTTTTATGAAAACATATGCAATTATTTATTTGTTAGTTATTAAATAAAAGTAAATGGTCATGACTAGTTGTAAACTAATATTATGAACATTTCGAGCTTTAAAATTAGTAAACTTGTCAAGTGACGACATTTTATAACGCCTTCCAACAGATAGCCCTTCTTAAAAATGTAAAATTACAGTGGAACGGACACATCTAGTTTTGAATGTAAACACAATTTTTTTTTTATGTTTTCGCAGAATATTTAAAATTTTATAGACTTATACAACATAATGTCATTTAAGAGAAACGCCATAACGTGTATTTAATACTACAACTAGATAACTAGGTAGCTGGGGGTATCTATACCTACAACGTAAAAAATTGCATTTGTCATAGACAAAATTCGATTGTTCAAACGCAAATTTATGTTGCAACAGTACTAGGTAACGCATACTCTCAACAGGAACAATCTTAAGGTCGACGTAGATTCCGCAGATAACTTAAACCTGGGAAAACTTGTTTATCGAGTTGTAGTATTAAACCTACGATAAATTATAAGGTCACCCTTTGATGTATCATAGAGGCTACTAACGGCGATAGAATTGCGCGCCAGTTCAGTGACTTGTATCTAGAGGCTAGAATGAGGCGCGTTGCGTTTGCTCTGTCGCCCTTAGCGATTTACCACTCCCGGGACTCGAACCGCTAAATGTATCCACTCAGACAGTCACCTTAAAATTAATCACTAATGAATAAACACATGAAAAATTCGCGCTATCATTTGGTAGCAGACTAAACTTCACTTTCCTATACATACAGAGCATAATCCGCGATTCAATTGGCCACGAACTTTTATGTGGTGTCATACGTCTTTACAGAGATTGGCCTCTCTGCCGTGTAAGTATTCTCCGCGGCAAGTAACGACAATATCGGCCAGTGGGAGACGTCGAACAGCCTATAGTCACTTGGAGTCTAGTCAGCTGTCAGAAAATAACGCGAATTTTATGTGTCTCTACTAATAAAAAGGGACTGGAAAATTTCGCGAATTCAATTACCTTTAGGCTAGAATCCATTATACTATACATACTCAAGCCCCGTCTATTCGTTCATTGTCTGTTGTTCCACTGAGTAGCGGCTGGTTGACTAATTGTCGGGACTTGAGTATGCTTAGTATAATGGATTCTAGCCTACAGGTAATTGAATTCGCGAAATTTTCCAGTCCCTACAATGAAGCTTCTCGGAAGATTAGTTTCGGAGAGAGGTCGGAGTTTCGGTGATGCTGAGGTGACCTTGGGCTGAAGACGGATCTACTTTCGCAACTGAGGTACGTGTGTACACACAGCAGAATGCAGAAAACAAAGCCGCAATAAATAAAGTCGTGTTATAGTTGGACCAGCATAAGTCAAGGTGACTCAGTTACTGACGTAGGACAAAACTTCGCACGAGGGAAATATTTTACTTCGTCGTTCTGTTTCCAACAGTTAGAGTAGTAAATGATATATTGAAGTAAATGTTTAAAAAAACGCAAACGCAACACCTGCAGAAGCGCTCATTTTACGAAGAGGTAAGCTCGCTTTAAAAATAACCAACCATATATTTTAGAATTTTTTAGAATAATATACTCAAACGTGACATCATATGACTAGTCTTTCAGAGCAAATACGAATCAAAGAGTATTGTTGAGTTTGGAAGAAGTTCGAACATTTGTTGTGTAAGGTAATTAGGAATAGTAATAACAAAAAGGACGTAGTACTAACACAAGTGTTCTCGGGTAATTAACCCGAACTGACGAAACTAATTTGGTCCTTTAGGTCTTTAAGTGCAAATCACGACGGGCAACAAACGATTAATGTCATGACTACAAGCACCGATAGATACTGAAAGGAATATTTCACAAGTTCAATGACATAACGTGCTAGAATCTGTTGTCCTATGAATATTTAAGAGGGAAAGATCGTCACCATCTTGAATTTTTGTATTTTAGTATCGTAGCTTTCGTTAGGTAACTGTACAGAACTTTTACCTAACTGCTGAGTAGAAAATGTATTGACAGACTTTTACACATTATAAATATTTCTTTACCGTTACTGTTGATACGTATCTAACTGTAGTTAGTACATTTTTATTACGTTCTTAACCACAATTGAATCAGGCATTTACAAAAGGAACCAAGTCCAAGTGAGTAGATTGCTGGGAAACAACAAAAAAGATACTACAGTGGATCTGGGAGTGAAATTGGTTATCAATAACAGATAACTTGAAAGTATAGTGTGTGTGGAATAATATGAAACATAACTGGCACAGGACTTGGAACCTTTTAAAAAAAGAAGTAGCGTTATTTCTAACAATGGCAAGAAAAACAATGTCTTGAGTAGATATTAGTGCAATGTTGGTATATTCTAGTGAAAAACTAGTAATATGATACATGGAAACATATTTCGCAAGTACAACACCACCCAGTACTTTATACCCGTAAAGCAATGTTATGCTTTGCACTATCAGAGAAAGCATATTGTATGTGGTGTGATTATTGGAACCTTAGTATATGCTAGTGAAAAACTACTAAACCACATGAAAACTGATTATTCAACTACAGTCGTGCGGGTCATAAACAATATAATGCACTATTAGCACATTCATGGACTAGTCCGTTTAAAGCATTTATTGTATAGGACAAGGTTTCTTTTGTTGCTGACAGCGAACAGAATACTTTGGAGAGTCGAAATCTCGTATAACCTGAATTTGTTCAAAAAGTGGACTTGGTCCTTTTGCGAATTCCCGATTCAATTAGATATGTAACAACAGTAGCGATAAAGAGAGATTTTAGATGTCTAAAATTCTATCAGATTAAAGTTCCATAAATTTACCCAAAATAAAAGTAATGACACAAAATACATAAAATCAAGATGGCAACGATCTCTCCTTCGTAAGCATGACCGTTTGTCAATGAGCTATTTCTCACTGAAACTGTAGCTAATGAATGAATAAGACGGTACTTGAAATTACACAGAATAATGGAGTCTAGCTTGCGGGGCAGCGAACTCGCGAAATATTCGTTTCCCTACCGTTGTGGAATTGCTAGAGACCCGACGACAAATTCACGTCTTCTTTCGAACACAAGCTAGGATTCAAACAAGTGTATGTTCGAGTCACTTTCTGAATTGGTCCTTTACTGATTTAACCCTTCCTGGAGGGCACTCAGTCAATGACACATTGAGGAGCAAACTTTTAAAACCAGACATGTCCACCTTATCTAGCTGTAGAAAAAGTGAATAAACATTATTTTTTGTAGCACTGACTGAGAATAAACATAACCATTTCAATAAGACATGTGTTTTTTTATTGAGTCTGAGTCATACTCGTATGTAACACATCTTATTTATTTAGAAAGGGCATTTTACTCATTTTCAGGATATTGGACATGTCTGGTTTTGAATAATTACTAAGCAACTAAATGCAGACCCAATCATGTGGTACAACTGGGACAATGAGAAGCTATGGTCTGACTGAATACACATATATCGTTTGAGACTAACCTACAAGTCAATGATCCCGCACATTTTTCCTGTTTCTAGGAATTGCTTGATCTTTTAGACAGACAGTTAGTTGACGGTCAACACAGAGGTCATCAAGATTCAGGAAGTGAACGCGCGTATCATTGGGAAGTGCATAAAGTGCGCGTCATCGATGGTGGAGTAACCGCTCAGGGCAGTGACGTGGGTCTTCAGCACGTCGTGGTGGTGGTCCAGGAGGGCTGCTGTGTCGTGGGCTAGGGGGAGGGGGGAAGACAGCAGTTGTATTGTTAGCGGTGGCTCACAGTAGTCGATGTGTATCAGTCGGCGTGGACGTGGCGTAGACCTTGGTTGGTTGGGCCAGGTCGCCGGTCATGGGCGTATCGCTTGACTCGTGATGACGCAGACTTGCCCCCGCCACCAGCAGTGGTGTAAACAAGGCGACAGCTCCGGGTATCTGGCCGGCGACGACGCCGCTCCTGGTCCTCATACACCGGAGTCTGCAGCGCTCATCTCCGCGGCTCAAGGTACGTCCCTAACCCTCTCCCAGGCTAGAGGCGACCATCGCTAGCGAGGATAGTCTACAACCCTCTGTGCGTCATGGCAGAGTCGTCTTACCAAAACCTCTGACACCACTCACGATACATTTAGAGTGGATGATAGCAGTGTCGGTTACAAGGGGGGCGGAATCCCCCCCCCCCCCAAGAGCCCAACCTTGTTTTAGAAATGTTATAATTTTTATTCAAACTATTAAAAATGCAGTAGATGTTATGATCTTTGCAATATATTCTAAGAAACTGACTTAAACTCTTTGAAAATGTTCCAAATTGTGAATGTTGTGTGTTAAAAATTACCGTTCAAAATCTTCTCAAAGTGCACCATTTTGCATCTTAAAATCAAAATTTTTCCAGGGGAGGACCCCCGGACACCCACCCCGCTTTAAATAGGCCAACAGGTGCTAGCAAAAATATATCCCCTTCCCCCCCCCCCCCAAATTCCATTTTGGATCCCCCCCTCAGTGATAGTCACCATCTTGATTTTTTTTTTTTTTGTATTTTGTGTCATTACTTTTATTCTGTGTAAATGTTTGGAACTTTAAACTAACTACGGAACAGAATAAAATCATATTGAAAATTTTTAGACGCCATAAATCTTTGTTTTCCGTTACTGTTGCTACAAATCGAATTGCCGTTAAGAAAGTAATAAAAATTTTCAAGCAGCAGTTCGATATGTAACAGCAGTAACGACAATAATATATTTAGGTGTATAAAATTCTATCAGTGTGTATTCTATTCCGTGGTTAGGTTAAAGTTCCAACAATTAGCCAGAAGTAAAGTTATGATACAAAATACAAAAATTAAATATGGTGACTATCACTCACTTTTAAAGGCACCATATACCGCTGGCATAGCTAAAAACAGAATTTTCAGACAGCCGTAGCCTACTTCAAATATGTAGTAACCGGATGGATGTGAAACCGTGCACAGAACGTTGCTAAAGAATTTTCATAGATAAAATGATATAGTCACCGCTCAAAGTTCCGTCGTAATAATGAGTCGGCGGGAATCTTGCGTGCTAGTTCTGAGCCTCTAACGCCAGCACCCTTAAGGTCATGATCTTTCATTTATTTCAAACAACTGCAAATAACTCGAATTTTTTTAAAACCAAGTACTTTGAAAAAAAAAATTGAGACTTTGTAAGCCATAAGATACACAGTTTTACCAGAGCGTTTTTTTTTTTTTTAATGATGTACCGTTCGCTATAGCAAAAAATTACTTTGCTTCATTTCGGTTTATTTTGACAGCAAAATATATGATATACCAGGGACAAAGATCTAAAAATACGTTTGGTGTATTGCAACAGAAAAATTAAGATACAAACTATGTTAAGTGTTAAATCTGTAAAAATGAATTTTTTAAATATGTGTTAATTTGCGTTGAAACTTTTTTTTGGAACCACTGAAAAACTAAAGAGCGAGGCCGTAACTTACGTAAACGGAGGTGCGTGAATGCCGTGGATTCTTTTGGCAGCAGGCTAGATTGCTCAGTCCTATACATGCACTGGCCACAATCGACTGTTTCATGTGTTTCAACGTACGTTCAGCTTATGAGAATATTTCTGGCTATTGCTTGTACGTAGAGCTGTTGCCCTATTTGACTGAACCAATAATAATCCCGCTATTGTAATATTTGATGCCTATTATTGGTCTGCAGACATCTACGTTGATTTCTTACGAGTTATAGATTAATGCTTTTAGCGTTGAATTATGTACCACACCCTCTTAAACGCTAACCAAAATCTCTCACTCATTCTCTCACTCTCTAGCTCGTCTGTAAACGAACTCGCGAAATCGTCAGATCTGTATCGAATAATTTTCATAGCCGTTGTAGCCAATAGGTCTCGTAGCCTTCAAATGTTTTATAGAGCAATTTTTTTTAGATGATCATCTGGTCATTGGCTGGTTTGACCTATCACCGATTAGTGCTGGGTCGTTTCTACTTTAATTGCTAGAAAGATTGTTTGTATTATTGGTGAGCAGAGATAACATTGACCTCTGGTCTCTTCTGATTGGCGCAATCGGACGAGGAATCGTTCCATTTTAAATCCACTAAATTCGTATCTGGACACGGACTTTTTTTTAGAATCACTGGCAGCGGGGAGGTTCCCTCTTGACACTTTTAATACGTAATGTACTGCGTGTTGTTTCGCCCCGTAGACGTCCTGCAAACTTTCAAATCGTGACAACAATAAGCATTTGAGCTCACAAAAAATGTGCTAAATAATTCGAACTTGTAATCAACCTCTTAAAACATATATGCGTATATGAATCAAAAAATTTATAAATAAAATGTGTAGGCACTCTCTTACCGTAAAATTAAAAGGGTCGCGGTAAAATATTTGCAAAAATAGTCGGTAATTTTTTACATTACTTTTAACTTAATTTGATTCTCTGATACTATATTTCCAGTTTTAAAAAATCATAATATATTTTAAAATATACGTAATTCATTGTGTATATATATTATATATTACACATTATACATATATATGTATATATAATGCACAGTTCAAACCGCTGGCCAAGCACCATGAAATTTCGAGGGTAGCTTCCCCTTAACCCGTAGAGATTTTTCGAAATTCAAAAATTAAGGGGTGAAAAGGGTGAAATGTGTTTTCAAAGAATCCCTTATATCTCATTAAGCTGTAAAGCAATTATTATATTTTAACTTCAAAATATTGCCCAAAAAATGCATATTATCACATTTTTCGATTTTGCGAAATTCGAAAATTAAGCGGGTGAAAAGTTGTCAATTGTGTTTTTCGTCAATCCTTGAATTTTCTTAAAACAGTTAAGATATTGATGTGATTTTTCCTTCCTAATATTGTTTACGAAAATATCTAAAGCATTTCTTCAAGATTTTTCGAAATTCCAACTCATAAGCCGATAAAAAATATGTGTTTCCAGTTAATCATCCGTATCTCCTAATCCAGTAGAAATATTGCAATGATTTCTACTTTTAAATTTAGCTTACGTAAATATATAAAAAGTTATTTCAGGATTTAACGAAATTCGACCTTGAAAGCCATTGAAAAAATAAAACGTGTTTCCAATTAGTCATCTGTAATCCTGGCACAAATTCAACTTGGAAAAATCCGGTTGAACCGGCCGGGAATCGAACCTTTATTACAACAATGTTGTTAAATATTAACAGAATACCTTCCAAAGCCATGCCGCGGAAAAAGTGCGTGGGTAGGGCTGTGATATGCACCGATTAAAGACAGCTGCCAGTCATGTAGCGTGTCATCTCTGAGTATAGGTACCAACATTACTCAAATTTGTCTCTGTGGGCGAAGAGATCGATTTCAGCGTAAAAATCTTTATTTGAAACTGATTAAGGAATATATGACATAAAAAGTGAGTAAAACCACCAACCAAACAAAAATTTAAAAAAAAAAATTTTTCATTGTCATTAACTTAGTCCACGCATTTTGAGCATAAACTGTATACCCTAGACGGTTGCAATAAGAGGACATTTTTTGTTACACAGGTATCATTTCACAATAAACCATCTTCAAATGTTCGAAAATCCTGACGGTAAAAAAGTTGTATGCAATTAAATAGTAGCCACCCCTTGTATTTTTATATTGGTAAGAGGTATCAAGTTGTATTTGCTGTTGATTTGAAGGTCCCAACAGCATTAAGAAATGCTGATAATATTGTTTTTTTATGTCATCTAGTTTCCGATATTTTGGGGGAATACGATTATAAATTTTGATATTCAATTACTCATTACTCCGTTAATATTGAGTAATGGTGAAACATGCAAAATATATTTTCCGCTTATTTTTTCATAAGGATTCACCTTCCAGCGTTCGTCAGTGTTTTTCTGACTCAGCATATATATATATATATATCATAAAAAGTGGATACATTGACTGCATAAGAGTGACATTGACCGACTAAAGATGTTTGTTTTGGGTACATTTAATGAAGAAATAAATATACGTGTATAGGTCATTCGGGATAAAGTGAGCACTAAAAATTTAACCTTTGAAAAATATCACTAGCCGTTACTGCGTATATATTAACATTAACTATGGCTGTTGTAATGTTTGTATGGTTGGCAGCGAAATTACGCAATATAGTTCCGTGTGTTTTCCTATTTAAATGCAATACTGAAACAAAATCAACCGAAATGGACATAATTTTATATTATGTAATGAATAAACAATAATTTTTATCGAACTGTATAGAGTCCCTTTGTCATCACAATTCATCTCACACGCGCAAACTTCAAGTGTCGTGTCCAGAGAGGTTAGACATTTCCCGTCGTTAGCCGTTACGAGAGGATAGATATTTTGAGTGCTCACTTAATCCCGAACCGCCTTTAGTTAAGTATTTAAATCAAAGTTTAATCCATTAAGACAAGTTTGCCATTTCTTCATTAAATGACACCAAATTAAATATTTTGTGTCAGTCAATCGGTCAGTGACTATGTGTGTGTGTCTGCGTGTGTGTGTCTGAGTGTGTGTGTCTGTGTGAACAAGACTGTACTGATCTCAGCTGGCGGACCAGAATATTTCTGATAAGTGGGAAATTGTGTACATTTTCATTGAGTAAAGATAGGGCTCAGTGACATTTCTACGTTAGCGTAAAAACTAGACTTAGTTGCAAACCCCTCAATTCATAAAGATAAATATTCGACGGATATTCATGCAAGTGTAATTTTAAAATCTATCTGTAGTTTAAAATAATTTTAGCTAAACTGCCGACGAGCATTTGTGTTTTTGTTTTGAAAACTGATGTAAAACGCAACGTAACTCACTTCACAACAAAGCACGTACTTTAATTTTCACTAAACATTATATGTTTTTTTCTGCCAATAAAAACATATATATATATTATGTTTTCATTGACAGAAATTGTCAGTAGGTCTCACGTGCATTCAGTAGTTGTTTAAACGTAGCAGACAACAGTTTATTTATTAGCAAAAAATATCCTGTAAGCTGTTAATTGAAAACTGAAATTTGACACTTTTTTTATAAATAACACTAAATGAAGATAGTTGACTTAATTAACCCAGCTATTTCACATTTAACCAGTGCATACAACAATAGCTTCTCAACGAATCAAAAAGTAAAGTTTTGATGAGCTGAGCCGGTACACGAACTCTTAGTTTATTAAATTTGTATATTCGTTGTGTTTCAGCATTTTAGTGTAGCACACATTAACTACGAAGCACATTAAAAATCACATAATTAAGAGCCATTGATACCAGGTCTAGTCCAACTCGCTAATAAATTTAGTCTCTCACTGAAACGTATTAATGTTAACACATGGGCAAGAAGATGCGTAGGAATTTAGGGCACGTAAAGGAAAAAAACTACAATAAAATAAATGCAAACTATCAACTTATTTTATAAATATAAACGTTATTCATGATGTGAGTTACACTTAATATGTTTACATTTATAACAACTTATAGGCTAGTATACATTGTGTCTGAAA
>PNEQ01105787.1:32500-61179 GCA_003012365.1 Medauroidea extradentata
AGCATTCTGTTTACTTTGTACACGGTTTTATTAACTCGCTTTCTCGTCTGTCTGTTCGGTACAAACCTTGCTTGTTTAAAATCGGTTGCAAAATTGCACCCACACACAAAACAAAAATAGAGAAAAATATATTTGAATAAAAAATCAGTATTCCGCGTTTTTATACTGGAATAAAACGTATAATAATTTTTTCACCTATTAAAAAATTTTGTAAGATTTAAAACGGAAAACGTGGGTCGCATGCAACAGACCATTTATACATGAATAGTTCCCCTAAGTCACTAACAAATTCGTTACACTGCAAATAATATGAGATGTTTCGTGTGTTTTCTCTACGCCAGATACTTTATACACTTGTTGCTATTATCTTTCTGCTGTATTTATACTTTATATTCTGTTTTATGTAACTTGGCATATTAAGAATGTTTATATTGAAATAATTATTCTATCTTCTTTTCTTACGGTGTACCCTTCTACCAAGCGTAAAACATACAATTGTTATGAACATAAAAATATGCATCCGTGTGTTGGCCAACTATGTCCGTAGGAACATAACTGAAAGGCAATAATTTTTCATTTGACTTGGATTAAACAAAGGCAAAAATTACTTTCTCCGACAGCAATTAAATAATTTGTACTTAAATATCACGCAGCTTCTCTCCTGATAGAAGTTAAAAAAAAAAAAAAATCCGAACTTTGTTGACTACGGCTGCTTTTCTTGTCACGTGACAATCGTGTTAAGAAATTTTTCGCAACCCGGAAATACAGAATGTTTGACTGGACAACGCCCGTAGGTTCGAAATTATTTTTTAATCTCTGATCGGCTCGGTAAAACACTAGTAAGGATTTCAAAATTATTACGATATCTGCAACTGACATTATTCTAAATGGTGATTAAAATGAGGAAGAAACTTATTCTTTTGTTGGACTGTTGTTATTAAAATACGAATGTAAATATTTGATAAACTGTGTTCTG
Source organism: Medauroidea extradentata (assembly GCA_003012365.1). Taxonomy (NCBI): domain Eukaryota; kingdom Metazoa; phylum Arthropoda; class Insecta; order Phasmatodea; family Phasmatidae; genus Medauroidea; species Medauroidea extradentata. Next base: position 33,477 of record PNEQ01105787.1, read on the forward strand.
TTAGGTAAAAATAGGCATTCTTATATTGAACAATCAAAATTACATTTAAACAAATTGATTTTTGTGAAGAAATAATTAAATAAAATAGATCATTCACTGTGAAGAAATTTGTTATTGTACATTTAATGTTAGTAGAAAGATCAATAAAACAGTTAAGTATTTATAGCTATCATTTTCAATTAATAAAATAACTAATAAATGAACAAATTGTTATTGTTCCTCATATTCAGAAGCAGTCTCACGCTATATATTTGTGCCGATTCAGTCTTTATATCCGCTACTATCATTAATTGTTCTAACTAACCAACAAGTGAAATGGTCTAGAAATTGGCTTAGGTGCAGGTCTTCAATGACGTGGAGCACGATGCGAACTGCCTAAGAAGAGAGAAATACAGATGAGAACTTCTTACAATTTACCCGAAGTTCAGGAGTAAAATTTCCTTTCATCCTGTATGTACGAAACACAAGTCAGGTACGCTTACTGATGTGACAACAATGTCGAGAGTGATTTGTTTGAAGACGTGCCAGATAAGATACTTGTGTATAGCCTTGTACTAAGTGACGGTTGTATCGTGGACTTGAACTGCTTGACGTACGACTCATTGTTAAGTTTGTGTTGCATATAAATTTATCAGCGTTATATAACTACAGAACGTGCGTATATTGATATCGGCAGTGGGCATTTAACAGGGTCTTGTAGATGGTTAGATAACAGTGTTGCAGGTATCGCGTCACGAAGCTACGATTTTTGTATAGATGTCAGCAGTGTCTAACGAAACATTTATAACACATAAATACTTTCCTCTTGTGTAAATAACAAACGGTGTTGCTCTTCTTCTATGCTCGTCACACGTGTGTGATGTGATGATGGAAAGGTCGTTACAACGGAGGACCAAGAATGCGTGCTAACGTTTATAATGGCAGTGCCTCATGTACGGCAGTATCATCCTTGCGTGCCTCGTCCTAGCTCTGACCCACGGTCGTAGAAGAACAGGTCTGGACACCCGCCTGGAAACTTGACCCTCTTGTTGTTTGGCTGTAGTTCACCAAGTTACCGATAGTGATACACATTTTTGGCTCTGTAATCCGGGCGGTCGAGCTCAAACTCCGCCCACTTCCCTCCTACTGTTTGCCAGTGTTTATATTATAGAGATAAAAATTTGATCAAAAAGAATTTTTTATCAATTTATTAAATACTTCCTTCGCTCACAATCCTAAAGCATGGTTCCAGCAATATTTATTTACTTTATAGTGTAAACACTGGAAACAGTTGGGCGGAGTTTGAGCCCGACCGCCCTGATTGCAGCGCCAATAAAACACAATATTCTCGGTAACTTGGTGAACTGCAGTCAAACAACAAGGGAGTCAAGTTTCCAGGCGAGTGTCCAGACCTGTTCTTCTACGACCGTGGCCTGACCTTACAAGATGTAGCATGTCTACCAACTCTGTTGAATCAACGTTATAACTGTATGATTTAGTTCGTGAAATAACCGTTAGCGTTACTGATTCACTTATTAGCATCCTATAACTGACAATACAATATTCCCAGGATTTGTCAATAGTAATAAATAAAATACACTAACAAAATATAAAATATGATCAACATAAATACCAAATGAAATTACTTTACCTACAGAAGCACAAGTAGGCCTACAACATTTACGTATATGTATTTAATTTTATATTAATTAAAAAAAGCAGCAAACCGGGAAACAAATAACTAAGAAGAATTAAATATTTACAGAAAAGTAATAGCATTAAATTTATTCTGTAGTTTAACCTCAAGCCGATAGGTAATTTTCGTATACTTCTCTATGTTATTAGCATAGAGCTTCCTTGTATTAGGGGTTTACACAATTAAAAACTTAAGCACCGAGACTTGCAGCAGAACGTATATTTTCTACCTCATTGATTTAAACAAGGAGTGGCTATGTCATATACTGTGCAGACAAACACCTGAAATAAGGGTAGTTGAACCGTTTTCGTACGAAGGATTATACACGTGGTCACTGTTGTCCATAAACATTGTTTTCGCCATAAGAGCCAATGTATTTTACACGAACTTTGGAGAGCAATAAGTTGAAATTATTTATCTAATGACAAGTGTGCAGTGTTTATATTTGCATACGTTAATTGGAGAGCCAATTTGTTCAATAAAATGTGAACTTAACCATAAACACGATTGCATTTTGAAACAATTCTGTTCAATCAACAGTATCGATACCATACTGAAAATTGTTTGTTGTGAGCAAAAAGCAGAATAGTGAACGCACATTTCACGCAAAACCGACCTAAATCGTCGACCTCAATCACAACGTGTCATCTTACATGTGTTATTTACATGTGGGTATAGAGTTTGTCAATTTATAGTTACGTTGGCTATGTCACACATTACATTGGTACATCACAGCATTTAGTAAAGGAATATTACAACAGTTTGAAAAAAACATAACAATAATATAACAGTAACAAAGTAACAATAGTAAGACTATAACAATCACAATATCAATAACAACAATAACAGACCTCTATTTCAACAAATGTAAATCCTAATTATCATGATTCAATCAATAACTGCCACCTTGCTTTAACCAATAAAATACATTTACGACGTAGTATTTTAGGAAAATTAAATTAAATTTTCACATCATTCAAATTATAAATTTTAATTTCTAGTGGAGCGTAGTTTCAATGTTTCGCAATTATATTTTTTTCATTATTTTACTAAACGTATTAAAACCTAGCCTTTAGTATAATAAGTACAGACAATAACTCAAAATTCAAATTATATTCCTATTGACTGTACTTAGACAGCAACCTCGCTATGGTGGACGGTCAGATTTTCGTCTTTACTGCTTACGTCTAAAGTCTACTTCTTAATGCTTAAGTTTTTAATTGTGACAATTGCTTTAATTTCTGTATTATTTGGTGAGACCTAGAAGGCAGACTAAAAACTCCATCATCCTAAATGCTTATTGGAGTATGAACAAGGTCAGCCGTGGCGCCAGGAAGACAGTTCAGGGTAAACTGATCACTTATGAAGAATATCTTGTTTAGAACAATTATTTAAAAATATTACCTACTCTGGCATCCGACGTCAAGTTTTAAGTACATTACATTCTATACACATTGTAACTTAGGGTGCTTCGTTTACATTAAAAAGACAGGAAACTATAAATTATCTTAAAGGAAAAAAAGTAACTAGTATATCAAAAGTGCTTACTTAATTTCGAACCAGCTATAGTCCGTTTATCTCCCGTGCTCGTGATGGCAGGACACAAAATGACAATTCCGCACAATTCTTAGTGGCTAGCCACTAACACTGATTGGCTGCTTCTTTCCCTGGCCCATAATGGATTGGTCCCCACAACTGTTTGTTTAAAATCACATGCTTAAGGCCAAGGTCTTTCATTTATTTACAAACAATTTCGTATATTTAGAATATTTTTTAACCAAATGCTTTGAAAAATTTTGAGACTGTGTACATTCATATGATACACACTTTTGCCGGAGCGTTTTTAAAAATAATGTACCGTTTGCTAGCAAAAAATTATTTTGCTTCTTTTTGTCTTATTTTGACAGCAAAATATGAGTTATTTCAGGGGCAAAAATCTAAAAATCCGTTTGGCGTGTTGCAACAGAAAAATTCCGACGCAACAGCGATATACTAGTGTCGTAACTGTAAGAATGAATTGTTGATATATGTATTAATTAGAGTTAACAAATATTATTTTCGAAACCACTGCAAAACTAAAGAGTGAGGCCATAATCCAGCTAGTTCTACAAGAGACCGTATTGAAGCTTGCTAGCGTTAAATTCCTGAAACGTTGATATTTCTTCAGTCTCTTTCCCAAACGAAACAAAATTCTGCAGACGAGAGTGAAAAACTTTCCTTCCATTCAGAGGCGGATCCTCTCCCCCAACCCTTTTTTACCTTTCTTATATAGTTTATTTGTAAAATAATACAAATTTTTAAAGAGGTGTATTCGATTTTTTTGTTTGGGAAATGCCTTAAATAGCCCCCTTTTGCACCTTAAAAACAAAATTTTTCAGAGGGAGGGCCCCTGACCCCTTTTCTTCGGCTCGGGTGTGGACTTTTTGGGAATTGCAATTTGTTTTTCAGGTATTTGTTATGATACTACCATCTTACCTTCATTCACTGATTTAGTAAATTAGTAATTATGATGAGTTTTAGAAGGGGCGATTTACTATACAATATTTACATGGAGAGAACCGAGGAAACCCTACACTTCTTTGGCGAAATCGTCTACATTTCTCTTTATAAGTAAACCAACGTCAAACCTATGTGTTCCATCAACAAGTTTACTTTAATGATCTTTACGTTGTACATATTTGTATTTTTGGAGGGGTATAAATGGTGATGGTGATCTTTCCTACCATACTTCGGATTCCTCTCTTCTGGACAGAAGACATGCTCAAATCCAAAATGGATGAACACTATATAACTTTTTTTTTGCAAATTCGAGATTTAATAAAAACTCTAGAGAGGTAAACTAGCACTTAGTAATTATAACTATAACTATAATACAAAAATGATAATGTTATGAATATGGAATAGATTCTATAAAACATTAAAAGCAAAACTATTATTGTTATTTCTATGATTTCTGAAGCATACTAACAAATTTTAAATATTCGTGAGCACGCAAAGCTTAAGATTCCACAATCTCATAGCAAACTAACATTTGCTGATACCTCGTTATGTGTGCTCTTATTTAGAAAAATTTAGAAATAGGAGCAGTTTAACGGAATTTTCGGTGATCACTCCTGAAAAATGTGGAATGTTTTTAATAGCCTACTATAAACTCATTCTGGGGAATGCCTTTTATATTCTTCTGCAATTCGGATATGACCTTAGCGCGTCTGCTACACTAGATAAGGAAAAACCGCGTTTTTCCTGGCAGTACACCCCTTGACTATTCCACTCCACCTCGCGGTTGAGTAGTTATGATGAGGGGGGGGGGACCTCTTCATAAAAAATTGATTATTCTGGGTTAAACGACTTGACTGACAGCCCAGCGGTCAATGTGAATTACAGCAATCACCAGTTCCGCTCCGCCAATCACCGCACGTGATAGACTAACCCGCGAGCAACCATGGTGCAACACTCCGGGTGTGCAGAACTACAACCACCCGGGTTTCTGTTTAACTTCCGCGCTCGGTGGCAATCCACTCGGGCAGCGCTGAAACACGGCGAGAAACAAATAACTGAAACTATTAAGTTATACTTTACGTTGTCACAACTGACCCAGACTTATATATGAGGGCGTGGCACTGAAAGCATCAGTTGAAAACTCTCAAAGCTAATTCGCAACCCCCCCCCCCCCAAAAAAAAAAAACATAACCTTATACAACTTTGAGCAAACATTTTTCTCGAGTAACGTATTTCTGAAGAACACTCGTTGACGCTGAAATTTCGTGCATTAAATAGCGGCCGAACATATTACCCTTAACAAATACTTCATTCTGTGTAAATGCTCGCTCGCAAAGTTGACTAAATGTCAATATCAATGGTTGTTGTTTTGAAGTTTTTCAATGCTGACTTTCAAAAACTTGTATATTTAAAGTGATGTTTCATCTACCACACAATCTTAAGGCCCATGTACAATACGCCCGTCGTTTCGCCATCATGTTCAGCATGTTAACAATATTTACCCTTCATAGCCCCTTCTGATTACTAACTAAGAGTGGGAATATCTCCCGTCTATCTCCCCAATACAGCACGATTTTTTTTTTTTCAAAATGTCCTTGCAGAGAAGAAAGTATACGTCCACTCGAAGTACGAACTTGCAGATGTATTCCGAGCAAACTATGTGAAATTTAGAAGATTTACTGACGCGTATGTTGGCTAGCAGATAAAGGAAAGTGCAAGGCACCGGACATGAAATACAGTGAGCACAGTGGATACAGTGGTAATATTTAGTGGGAACTTTTAACATTTAATACATTGTGATCTAGGAGACTGAGAGTGCACACATATGATGTGAGCTTAACATACATGACGTTCGAATGCTTGCTTGGCGGTATTGATTATACTTATTACATTAAACAATAAATCTCTGTAGAACTAACCAGAAATGTTTGCCGTCGGGCGAAAGGGGAGGGGGTAGGGATAGAACTTAACAGAAGAGCTTATTTTGCTCATCCTAGGATTTAGGGCAACATATTTAAAATATATGACACTAAAAGTCGTAGGATAAAAATCCAAAAATTAACTAAATCAAATTTTGTGCAAATTACTTACCATATTACAACCAATAGATAGTTGTAAGATAATTTCTAGCGATTTATTTTAAATATGTTGTAAAGTAGTGTTACACAAAGAACAATCTATACGAATTACTTGTTACTGTATGTTAATCGGAAATTAATTCTAAGCCATAAACGAGAAGAGTGAAGTGAATTGAAAATGCAGCAGCGACGGAGCGCTTCAGTAAGGAAACAGAGTTGTACATAAACCCCACATGTAAACACAATCAGTCCCGCTGGTAATCAAGCTTGCTTGTCATAATATAAGGTGAAGAGGGCAGAGAGACACTTGTCCACTGCTGTAGTTTTCATGAAGGTTTGAAACATTGTTCTTATTTGTATGCGTATTTAATTACTTACGTTGCTATTCGCATGGATTCTGTTGTTAGTTCATTGTACTCTAGTGAGAATTATCTTGGATTAAATTGCTAGAGCCTCGTGTCTTGAAACACGCTACACCACGTGAGATAGAGGATGACAGGATAATAGGGGAGGCAGTAGGAGGTGCAACACTTTAACACCCAAGCTTTATTTTTACACAGTATTTTTATGAGTTTTAAATTTGTTTCTTTGTTTTGTTCGTTGAAGTATTCTAACATATAATACACACTGAAACTAAGTCCTTAGGTCTAAATTGAGCTATTGGCCAGTTAAAGTAAACTTTATTTATTCCAACGTAATATTGCGTGCAATAAAAGCACTGTAAAACCACAGGTAATTTAATACTTAGATGGGATTTTCTTAAGTATTGCTCAGGAATTGCCGTAAAAATCATAGTGTATGCGTTTCTTTTCATAAAACCTGCATAAATCTTTCCACGGGATAATACTCAGTTCCTTAAGCCAGACCCAAACAGAAGTGACTCAATAAATTCGAGTAAGTAAACATTTACCCTATCCATGGACTAAACAGCAAATATTGTTGGAGCCAATTGGGAAACATTTCGTGGATTAAAAAGTTTTATTTTAAGGCAGATAATTGTACACAAAATTCATTTCACAGCAATAGTACTGTTTGCAACGAAAATTGAAAACATTGTCAATTAAACAATAATTTCTGTCCGACACTCGTTTATTTTACGTGTAAATATATGAGCTGAGTGTTTGATGCGAATATCATACCTTTTACTTACAGTTATTTACATGGGGAAAAAATTGTCTCTGTTTCGGCAACTACGACATTTTTAACAGTAATCTCTGTGGTACGAACCGGTACGAACGTTGATAGCCTATCATTAAAAAATTTTAACCATTAAATAAATTAAACTACGAAGCAGTTGAACCAACAAACGCCATGAAATTTTGGTAGTTATGTCAGTTGTTTATTTTTTTTTATTCTCCTTATTTTCATATCTAAAGATAATAACAATACTTAGTAATTCGTGCGTAGAAATAAATATAAGAAAGAAAAAAAACACAATAATTACTTGAAATATTATCGTGCAATTACGGTAAGCTACCAGCAGAATTTTTTTTTTTTGTATTTGTCCACAGTGGAAAAAAAATTGTTTAATAAGTCTGGTTGCTTTCACCGTGGGTGTACTCAAGATTAAACAGTTCTATTTTATGTATGTATGTGTATATATATATACATACATACGTGTTTTCTTTTCAACGATAATGATAGGCTATTGCTAGAGACATGAACTTTTCGCGAAAAGAATTTTGCCCCACTTTGTTCCAGTGCCTTGTGTGCACGTCTGCAGTTCTGCTTCATAGATATTGGCAGCGTGCCTTTGAACTGTGACGTTTCTCATTTGACTGTACCAATCACAATAAGGTTACTTTAACACCACACGTCTGTGATTTGCATGTAACACCCCACGACACACGAATGTCAAAACATCCTATCTCTGACCGTGAAGCAAGTCTGCAGACGTGCACACAAGTCACTGACACAAAGTGAGGCAAATTTCTTTTCGCGAAAAGTTCATGTCTCTAGCTATTGCGAACAACTTCTGCGGTTTCGCTTTATAAAATAACGTGCAAGAGACGAAGAAAGGTCCATTATTTAGGGCTTATCTTGGTATGAAGTAAGAGATGAGGTGGAATGAAGAAACTGGGGGTGTACTGAGGAAACCCATCATCCCTCGGCAGTGGTTGCAGTTGGTCCCGCGTGCCAGGCAAGATGTCTGAACCTTGGATGAACGTTGGGGCCGGCGAGGTCACCTGACTGCGAGGAAGTAGCAGCGACAATATCGCCGTGATTATTGCCACATGTCTCCATTCCTCGCACCTCTCTACTCGTCAAGCACACGTTCTGTTCATAATTAGCTCCACGCAGTCTTCTCTCTTACTGTAGTAATACCTCGAGGCTCCGTCTTGTCAACAAGGTCGCCTGTCATTGGCCACTGCTATCTGCGAGCCACGATACACATCACAGGGCCGGGCCGTGTACGAGCTGTGCTCTGAGACATAAACAGCCAGGGGTGTTATCACCTCCCATTCGAAATTTTGAGAAAATCGTTATTAAATTAGAATTTCAGTTATAAATTAAATCAACATCAGTAGTATTGAAAAAAAATATAACTGCACTAATATAAATAAATAAATAATCTCTTATTAACCTCAGAGTGCATTTACCTATGTAGGGGTGCGTGTATATATAATGTATACGTACATGTAGTCACATATACAACAAAAACTCCGTTAACCCAATTATTATTGTGGCTACTCTCTTGCCACTGCAGGTAAGACTTCGGAACTCACACCTCCAAATCCACATGTTCTTGTTTATATCTGTTCAGTGTCTTAACACTTTTTATTAAGGCCATGGTCTTTCATTTATTTCAAGTAATTGAAAATAACTTGAATATTTTTTATCCGAATGCTTTGAAAAAGTTTGAGACTGTTTACAGTCATACGATACACAATTTTGCCAGAAGGTTTTTTTTAATAATGTACCGTTTGCTAATAAAAATTATTTTGCTTCATTTTGGCTTATTTTGAGCACAAAATATGTGATATTTCAGGGGAAAAATCTAAAAATTTTTTTTGTGTATTGCAACAGAAAAATTCATATACAAACTATGATATATAAGTGTTAAAACTGCTAGAATAAATTTTTGATATATGTATTAATTTGCGTAAAAAATATTTTCGAAATCACTGCAAAACTAAAGAGCGAGGCCTTAATACTAACAAGACCTAGCAAAGTAGCGCAACGGTAACAAGTTAGACTCGCATTCGGGAGGTCCCGGATTCGATTTCAAGCTTCGGCCATTTTGAGTTCTGTTTTCCGTGGTTACCCGAGATATCTCCAGACGAATGCTGAAACTGTTACTTAACAAAGGTCACGTCTGATTTCTCTCCCGGTTTCTGTCCGTGTAATAAATAGTGTCAGAGAATAGTTTGGAATACAGAAATGAAATAGCCTGTATAATACCAGCTCAGTCACACACACCAGCAAAATGACTTCGCTGGCCAGCAACATGGTGGAAACGATTACCACCAATCAGCGTTAGGCGGCTGCCTTGCTAGCCGACAGCCAGGCCAATAGGAAACCTGTAGTAACATGCAGGAGCCAAACAAACATAGGGCCCGTACCAACCGCCTCGAGCAGCCAATAAGCGGCCAAGTTCGCCCGTATTAAATGAGCTGACACGTCAATTCACATAATTATGTATACTGTTTAGTCTGTGGTAGTGTGTAATCAATGACCTCGCTGTCGTCGAGACGTAAAGCTTATTTAATTAACTGACGATGTTTGTGTCATTGCGTAAATATACATAAAAGTTTGATAAAATTTTAAAAAAATCGACGGGCTCTTTTTGAACCCGGGCAGCTCTGACTTTCCTCTCCTCTTGTAGGTGGCACTGACTATACATCACTAAAGATTATCTCGTGCCCTGCTAATTACTTTCGCAGAATACAAACGTAGTAAGAAGAAGGTAAAGGTTCATGTTTACAATGGAAACCTACGTTTTTTTTTTTTTTAATGTTTGAGTTTTATGCAGGAACACAATTGTGATCTCATAATTCCTATATAAGAGATTAAGCAATATGACAACAAATTGCAGCATAGTGCAGTAATTATTCTACAGCAGGCCATGCTTCCGTAGCGTATTAGGCAAATTAAATAGTAAATCCCCCCAAAAACAAATACAGTGTCACACCTCTAAAAAAATGTTTGGAACTGTGGGGCGCATACACAACTCGATACTTTAATAATAAAAGTGACATTTATTTGCTGGTAATCCTTATAAATTGTTCCCTGTCATTTCGGAAATTGCTAATTCTTTTCTTTTTATTTTTTTTACCAATTTCAAACAAAAATTAATTAATTCATCCAATTACTGCCACTGATTAATATTGCCGTAAAGATGTTCGTTAACTACGACGAGTAAATTATTATTGGTTCACATAGCGTAACTATACCAGAAGAGGATTGTAAAGGAATACCTCTTGAAGAGATTCAGGCTTAATGACAGCGCAAAGAAAGTAGCGGGCTAGTTAAACTAATTTAAAAAAAAAACCCTGCATGAGAAATGTTTTGGTGGCAAACAACAGTTTACGTACAAAAGTAAGTGGAGGATGGAAGAAATGTAAGGCTGTTAATAACAAGTTGCACGAAGGCACAGTTCATGGTCGAGGGACTAGGCCGAGGAATTAGGCACGACACTTCGTTTACGGAAACGTATCATCCCTCCCCCCACCACTATATGCCGGCTAGACGGGGGGAGGGGGGATCTCACAGCCCCATAATTCCCAGCGTTGTAAGCCTTGGTACTGGAAGTGTCTAGTGTCTATGCTCCAGTGCGTCTGTAGAAGTCTGGCGGGCAGCATCCAGCGAAGTGTCGCGGTCCAGCTGACACTACACAGGTATTGTTGTGATCTCGCTACGTGCGCTTCTTTCTCCATTCATATTATATTCTCAAACTACACATCTCGCATTAGCCGCATATTGGTTTGTGCTGACCTGTCATATAAACCGCTGCTAATAATTTTATTAGCCATTATTAAATGTGTTTCAGAATACAACCACCTTGTCCGGCATGTTTTAGATTTCATTTACTGCAAATACATTAATACTCTAAAAATCCTTGCTTAAATTTGTGAAAGTTTATCGCTTTATACTGATTAAATATTTGTGAAACCATTGTAAAGTATCATTTTATACATAAATTATTTAGTCCATTCATAATTACGTACTTTAATTTCAAATTAATATTATCGAAAAAAATTGCCCGTTTTTGATACCAACTCATTTTATTTCGTTCAATAATATTTCTCTTTTATTTTCAGTACTGTAAGAGCTATTATTAAAGCAATTATTTGTTCAACTGGTTTTTCCCCCCAAGTAATACATATCGATGTAATCTATCAGTCTGTGCGTTCATTGCAGTTTACAAGGAATTATAAAATTACTATCTGTCCGGCTGCGGCTTTACCCACGTGAAATTATGTAATGTAAGCAGTAACTCTGGATAAAATATGTGATGAAGGCCTTTAACAGCCAGCGTACTCAATAACAGTGCACTATAATCGGTCTTAGCTCAGTGCCAAGAGAGCGCGCAATATGCTCGTATGATGTCATAGTAATTCCTATCGCAAAGTCTTGCACGGGATACGAACCCGTAACCCCACCCCTTCCACCCCACAAACTTAATCAACACCTGAATGAATGCTTAAAGGCAGGCCGTGAAAATTCTTTCGTATGTACAGGTACAGTCCAAAGAGGGTTTTTTTTATGAGTAGGTTGGCAGTAAGAAACAACTGTTGAATTTTATTTCTCCATGATCATTCTCTTTTTTCGGGAGATGTAACATTTTACTACTTTTCATATCCTTAATTTTCGAATTTCATAACATCCTGAATTTTGTTAGTAGTTATTTACATAAGCTACATTCTTATCAAAAAATCTTCCCGATATCTCGTCGGGTATAAGCGGTACAGATGATTATTTGAAAACACGTTTTATTAATTTAACAGCTTTCAAGGACGAATTTCCAAAAATCCTAATTTTTTTATATTTACGTAAGATTTGTTTAAAGCAAAAACCATTTCAATATTTCCACTCGTTTAGGAGATACGTGGGATTAATTAAAAACACGTATCATTTTTTAAGAGCTCAAGGACGAACTTCAAAAAATTCTAAAAATGCTTTTTAGATATTTACTTAAGTATCATTTTAAAGAAAAAAATCACCTCGGTATCTGAAATGGTTTAGGAGAAATCATGGATTAATGAAAACACATTTTACGGCTTTTCATCCTCTTAAATATGCATTTCTTCGGGAATAATTATGAAGTTAAAAAAAGTATGATAGCTTTCCCGGTTAATGAGATATCAGGTATTCTTTGAAAACACAGCCCTTTTTACCCCCTTAATTATCGAATTTCGAAAAATCAATTCTTAATGGGTGCCTACGGACCAAGAGAAAGCTTTCCTCAAAATTTCATGTTTGTAAGTCCAGCGGTTTGAGCTGTGCGTTGATGAGTGAGTGAGTATGTCAGTCAGGACACTTTATTTTATATTACAGATATCCATGTGAATTGATTGAATCATAAACACTTAGAGTAAATATGCATAAACATAATCAAGTTGAATGCCGGTTTTGTCATCTCGCTGCTCTGCACTTACAAGCAACGTCACCCCCCCCACCCTAAACACGCAAACATAAACACGCGTTTGCCCATGTAATTTCGCGTAATTGTAATTTCTCTAACGTTTTCGGTTATATTGCACATTGGCAACCTTTCAGTAAAAAAACTTATATATTGAATAAGGTTACTTGGTAACGAACAGAGGAAGAAAACGTCACAGGAGAAAAATTCAACGCACGCCGCTTAAGAGTGTTCAAGTGCGTTTAATATCAAAGCATTGTATTTTTACGAAATAGTTTCAATTTTGTAGACTTAACTTGTGAGTACAGTTTCCTCTTATGAAACAATTTAAGTTCGCAATGCTTTGGAGACGAAATTGGCATGTTACGCTGCCATGCAAACAGTGAAAAACAGTTGAATTAATTAAAATATTATTAATTCACAGTGATGTAACATGCCGTGGGCTACGTAACCTAATATTAGAAAAAACTCATAGAGAACTACTCTAGCATTTAAAATAAATTGCAGAATTTGTCACTTTTTCCTGTACATTTACGATTTTTTTGAAGATTCCAGACATTACGTTGTGGGTTTATAAATGTTAGTTTACGTAGCATGTCAGATTATTTCACTGTGAATTATTTCATTTCAGTAAGTCATATGGTTTTCGCTGTTTGCATAGCAGCGTAACATGTACATATTAAATTTGACGGACTATTATGTAAAAACTATTAGAGCTAATATTATTTCGTAAGAGGAAAGTGTATTTTCCCAAGTACCGTCTACAAAACTGTCACTATCTCACGGCAATATAAATATAAATATATATATATATATATATATATATATATATATATATATATATATATATATATATATATATATAATAAAAGCGCAAAAAAATATATACACACACACACACACACACACATATATATATATATATATATATATATATATATATATATATATATATATATATATATATATATATATATATATATATATATATACATATATATATATATATATATATATATACACATACATACATACATACATACACAGTCATAGTGTGTATGCAAGGTAATGTAATAAGCTAAACTCGTATTGTCCTATTTTAAATAAATATTTCTAAAAAACTGTAAATAAGGAAGAATGAAGTAAAACTCATTATAACGGATGACACGGACTCGTAAGTTAATCCGCTTATTTATCAGTCTTGGGTGCGTGAAGTGGAGGACGTCAGTAAACTCCAGAAGAAAACGTTGACATCGAATATCGCAAGACAGTAGTTAACTGCGTGTACAACTAGACAACGTGTTTACAGAGCTTGACAACGGCAATGGAAAAGCACTGCGGGATCTCACTGCCTTGTAATTGTCCAGCTGAGCGTGTCGCTCGCTCGTGTTACTTGCTCAAGCGGCAAGGTGATTGGCTCCGACATTAGTCTTCTGAGTTTTAGTACATAAAATATCAGACATAGTCGGCGCCGGAAGTGCTTTACGTACTAACCAAACTAATTTTTATGCTCGAAACCTCTAATATAATGGGAGTTATAAAACATAAATTTTAAAACTAAGTCTGAAAAAATAAGTGGAAAAGCAATTTTATAATATGAATAATACTTATTGATATAAATATATGGTATTATATGTGTCATTTTGTTTTCATTGTGCGTCGTGTAAAGATCTTTGGATATTTTGTAATTTCTGACAAATTAAATTTATTTTCCATATCCTGGAGAAGACACTGCTCGTGTCAATCAGTATATATAAAAAATACGATATATAAATAAAATACTGAATTATTAGACACATAATGTTTTATTTCCTATTAAAATATAACACAACTGCGATCTTCTGACTAGGCAGACTAAGATTCATACCTGAGCGCTCGAACCTCCTCCCTATCTAGAGCCGAAACAGTTCACATTGAGGAAATATATTGAGAAACTACTTGTGAATGTATAGTTGCTACTTGTATATTTCGTTTCTAAAATCTAGTAAAAACGGGAAACTTCCTTGTGCATGGAATTAAGTTTCGTAGGTGGACAATAAAATCAACGCTGTTCAGAATGCAAGATAGCATGCTACCAAATATGTTTTTACTGATAAACTAATAAAAGTAATATGAAATTCGATATTAATCCAACACTGAGAAGCACATTCCGCATTAAGATCTCATCTACAGCGAGATTATCAAAGAGGGAAATATCGGATCAGAGAATCTGAACAGGAAGGAACTCGGTTATTGCCCGCAGCAGACGAGCATTGGCTTGATCTCGTCAAACCGTGGTAAACCGAAATGAAGACTGCCGGACTGAGAAATGACCTAGCTACCTCCATAATCAGTGTGCCTCCTTGCTCAGTACAGGAATTTGAATTTTACGTCACACAGGATAACAAACATATTTTGTAAGCGACGCGGCAATTTTAAGATTCTCTGCCGTGCATGATCACAAAGTACCCAAGATGAGGTACCTGATCTTTACAACATATGTGTTATTATATATAACCACGACAAGAGCAAAAGTTTTTATTTCATAGGAGAGAGAGAGAGAGAGAGAGCGAGAGAGAGGAAACTTTCCAACCTACGCGAAAGTTAAATTGTATATCACTAAGGTGTAAAATACTTAATTTTTTCGAGAAAGAAGGTAGTTTTAGAATCTTTGCTTACATACATTTATTCATTGCTGTTCTTATTGCACCTCACGATACAACCATGTAAAGAAAATAAACACAAAACACAATCAACAAACACACATATATGTATAAATACATATATACGGATTCGTTGTCGGTACTGTACATAGGTTTACATATTTTCTGTAGTGGCTACTGCAAGGTTACTAATCTTCAAAGTCTGCAGAAGTTGAACTCGTTAGTAATGTATCAGCGGATGAATCGTCATATTACTCTACTCTCAGCAGTAATGTAATGCCTTATCTCCAAACAATTTTGCTTAGAAAAATGTCGTTCAATACATGCATGGATAAAATTCGCATAGTAGAAACCCACAAATTTATGCAAATGCACACCAAGGTGATTTAGAAAGAAGGATTACGACTGTGTACAGAAAAGTAACGTTTCTTATGTAGCACTCCTTTGAATTTGAGGAAATGTATTGGTGAGTAGTTTGAAGGTTTTTCACGTGTATGCACCGTGCTGTTATAACTTACATATGGTGATGATACGACTCATGTCCTCGCCCATATAAACGATGTTGTTCTATGAGGAAACTCCATGCATGAATTGGTGTCCACTTACTACGAATGTGTTTCTAAGCGAAACCCACGGGCAACCGATAGAAGAGAATTGCATTAAGACGTTATTTTCTGCGTGAAACTGATTAACTTGTTCACATCATTAATTTTTTAAGGAAACGCCAGCACTCGCATTAAAAACGTGTTTTGGGGTCCCTCGAGATTGCTACGACCGGCTGTTTCAGACTTGTCTATCTGGAAACATACCACCCGATTTGAAAATAGAAAATAATAAAATTGTTACTTCTTTACGACTTATTTTCCACACTTAAATTATAAGGTCACCAAGCTAAGTCCTATATTAAAATCTGTTGCAATAAAAATATTGCCCACCTATTTAATCTTGAATGAATATTTTTTTAAGCACCAGCGTCGGCTGCGTTGATTCCAGCGGATAAAAAAAAATTTCACTCGTGGACTCTTCTAAACCTTGATTTAGCATAAATGTAGTGAGAGTATGGTGCGGTTACTTGGACGAATGTCGGTGATGTATGTGCAGTGCATTCAGCTGCAAAGTCATCACCTCTGTCACCAATATAGCCAGGATACAAGACCTGGGTCAGCGAGATCAACGACGAACAATACGAGACATTGCAAGTGATGAAAGCCTCTCCTACGTCGCTACCACATTCTTCCTGCAGAGTTTCTCTGTCGTACAATGTGCAGATCGGGAGTCAAATTCTTTAACAAAACAACGTTAATGAACGTCCCTAATTAGTAAATTAGCACCATTTCAAGATGATTTGTTTATTATGATTTCTCAAAGAATAACGTACCTACGACAGAAAAACTTTTTTGAAGCAAAGACAAATGTCGTATCGAAGATTTGATACTGGAATGTCAATACGATTATAAATAAATTTGGTTTTCAGCGAAATATTGTAATAAAATGTAATTTATTCACAAAATATTCTTCAGTTAAACAAATAATTTAACAATAGTAACCTAGCTGCGTCCTTTGTGAAAACATATCTATATTAAACTCCTTTAGAAACTTTTTTTTGCGAGAAAACCGATTAAAAGCAAAGCGTGTTTTCGTATTTTCTGTCCCTTTTCTCTTCTTCACTCATAGATACTCCCCACCGGTCAATGACACATGTACTTGTACCCCTTAGTGTGTCTTCTGAGAGAGAACACGCCCAGCTGTCGCTCAGAATATTCGTCCGTCGTCGATGTCGCGTCTCTGCTGTGTAGGGAAGCCACTTAAGGCGTGGTAGGTAAATAAGCGCTGAATTATTCAGTTGAGATCTACACGTTTTTGAAAGTCAATATAGAAAAAAAAACACGAATCCTTTATAATTATATTTGCCAACTTTATGAGTAAACATTCACCCAGAATGAGGCATTTGCTAAGCCTGATCTCTTGCGCCGCAATTAAATGTACGATATTTCGGCGTCAGAGATTGTTCTTCAGATATACGTTAAGTGAGAAAAATTTTTGCTCAGGTAATTGGCAAAAGCTGTTGAATAAGATTTTTTAATTCTTTTTCCAAACTGGCTTTGAGAAACCTACAATTCTGATCTGATGCTTATAGCGCTGAATTATATACCACACATTAACACCAGCGTTTATCCACTTAGGCCACGTCCGGTAGTTTTACACCTATTTTGAAAATATTTTTTAAAGCGACTTAATTTTCACATCAAAGAATCTGTACATTATTTTGTCACAAACATGCCATCATTTGTACCTACTTCCTTTGCCAGCAATTAACGTCATAGTTGTTTAAATTTTTGCACCCAAACTACCACCAATTTTGTAATGAAAATAAGCCAAAATCAAGCTATATATATACACACACACACAGTAGACTCCCGGTTATCCGTGTGCAGATGATCCGATTTGTGGATTATCCGCGCAAAATATTTCACTTTAAATAGTTGAAAAAGTTGAAAAATATTTTTGAAAAATTTTTTGGTTAATAATAAATACACGCTGTGTTTATTCGTATAATATTCAATAACGTGTAATGTCCGTAATTGTATTTTAAAGGCTTGAAGAATATTTAAGTATTTTCCAGCAGACGAAACAATTAGCTTCGCACTTGAATGGATTAACTAGATAGTTCGGAACGTCGCATGTGAATGAATTAACGGGATTTTTCCCTTGGATAAATAAAATATCCGTGATTTTTGTATGTGTGTTTTAGATTATTAGCGTATAACATCTAATCATTAATGCGCATAATTGTCTACTATATTGAATTTCTGCATTTTATTGCAGGATTGAATTTGACCTTTTCTTTTCTCTTGCTACCTAAATCTAAGAAAGAGTAAAAGTGGATTTTCCTAGGCATCGGCCCCCTCCATTTGTGTGGACAATCGGGAGTTGACTGTGTGTGTGTGTGTGTGTGTGTGTGTGTGTGTGTGTGTGCGTATATATATATATATATATATATATATATATATATATATATATATATATATATATATATATATATATATATGCGAACGGAGAATTATTTAAAACAACTACATAGAATTGTGCATCGTACAACTGCACTTAGTCGTGAATTTTTTTCAAAGCATTCCGTTAAAAACCATATGAGTTTTTTTTGTAACCGTGTGAAAACTGCTACCTAGCATGGCCTCAGCGAAGACTGGCACTCAAGGAGAAAACTACCATCACTGGCTGGGGATGAATTATGGCTGCATCACTGCGCGCATGAAACCAGACAGACCTAGTTTTCCAGGGACCCCGGAAGAATGCGATATCTCCATCAAGGAAGGTCAGTTCGTAACCTTCATTCAGCAAGGTCATAATCACTGAGTTCTGCGATGCACAAAAAACCTTCGAAACCTTGAGATTCTGCAGTACGGCCCAGACAGACAAAAAATAAAAATAGATTTACAATATGAAGATAAATAGTGCGCATCAACTAATTTTTCCTTTAAACGAGAGGAGAACTGTAGAGCCAAACAAATGAGAAAACAGACCAGTAAATAATAATAATAATAATAATAATGACCTCACAAAAAAATCTAACCACTTTAATGTTTACATATTCGGTGATAAGAGTAACGAGGAACTAAATAAGTATGGACGTAGCAATAATAAGCTGAAACATCTCTACTCTTCAGAAAATTACTTTTATCTTGTCGAGTTGAAAACTATGTCAGCTTTGTACCAACCAGGAAGCTTCACAGCAAACATGTTTAGAGTATATGTTAGCAAGTACAAGCTAGTGTTGAGCCATTTAATATTATACAATTAACTGCAAACGAAGTTGTCAGGACAAGTAGTGGTGAAAAGATCGTAAATAATATATATATATATATATATATATATATATATATATATATATATATATATATATATTGGTGCACCAGTCGTCTTATGTAAAATAAAAATTAATTCTAAAAAAACTAATAATTGCAATATATAAAGAGGAAAGGCGTTACTCGTGCTCTTAATATATATATATATATATATATATATATATATATATATATATATATATTTATATATTTATATATTTATATATATAACTTTTTTTAACAGTGCCGACAAACTCCGGTAGTTGAAAAAAATAAGCAGAGAAGATGCATCCTGTGGAGATCCTAAACGTGTATGTAAATAAATTACTTTCAAAATTCTTACTTTCGGGGATTGTAGCTACCATACTTTAGAGAAAACAAAGATCTATACCGGACTGTAGTATTATTATTTTTTTAAAGTATAACTTCTTAGAGTTCTTTGTGTTTGGTTTATTGACTGTACGACGAACACAGTACAATTTGGACATGGGACCCACCATCTTCGTTCACAGTTGGCTGCAACGATGTGTACGTAGAATGGCAGGAACAAACTGGTCTGCAACTTTACCAGTGTTACACATGTTTTTACAGTGAATGTCCATCATCGTCTGCGCGCTGAACACATCACATGAATGTCGCAGCATTGTCTATGGTCTAGGTTCTGTATGTCTGCGCGAATCTTCAGGTGTTTTGAACATAAACGATACGTCCTAGACAGTTGAAACAAGAGGATATTTTTGTTACACATGCCTCATTCCCCAATATTCCATCCACAAATGTTCGAAAATCCTGACGGCAAAATAGTTGTATGCAATGAGAGGGTAGCCACCCCTGCTATTTCCACAAGGGTGGAAGGTTAAAGTATTATTTGCTATTGGTTCGAAGATCCCAGTAGCTATAAAATATAATGAAATTCAGAGCCTCATTACTCCCTTAATACTAAGTATTGAGTTAAGGCGAAAACAGCAACCCGTGTGTGTGTGTGTGTGTGTGTGTGTGTACACGGCATGGCCGAAATATGAATACGAATTAACAAAATAGATATTCTTGAAAGATGTTGGTTGGCATATGAAGCTTATTTGCGTTCTCTACGTGAAAATGAGATTTCAAAGAAAGCGCCCAAGTTATATTATATGTAAACAGAATGTTGTAACTGTTGCTGAAATGTCATCAAATCATTATCATAAAGTGTGCACCTGTTCGAAACCGTTAGTCACTGTCCATGTTAAAATTTTTACACCCAGTTGATGAAACATACCATGTAACATATCCCTCACATATCATGTAAAACTGTGGTGTTTGCCAGTTAATGTTATTCAAAATAATTTCAGATTTAAAATATAAATATTTTCAAAATACCGTTTTTAATACTAAACGGATAAAGTAATACCATTAAATTACACATTTTACCACGCCGGTCTAGTTTAGTGTTTATAGTTACTTATTTTCTAAAAAAAAAGAAAAGTTTTAGAGATGAAATTCTCTTTAAAAAATTTATTCAAATGATTACGTTACCATTACCATACTATGCACAATCCCCAATACCTTAAGACTGCTCTGCACCTGAAAATTCGTAATTTAATAAATGTACCAAACATTGTAAAATCTTACACAATACATTAATAGTAATATCCCTCAAAAATATTTTTCGGTTCCATAATTTTCGTACAAGCACGTGTCAAGTAGCGATTTGACAATTTTCGCTACTTACCGAAAAAAACTATTCAAACTATACGAATGAAATAATTTAGAGTTCAAGTAAATGCATTAAGCTACAGAATGACATACCTACTTGTAATTTCACGTAAAAATTTATTGCATAAAAAAATATTCTTGAATATACCTCTATTTTCGCATGTCTTTGAGTACCTATATTTTTAAAGTGTAGTTCTTACGTGAAATAACAAAAATTTCATTCTGTAGCTTCATACATGTACGTTCACCCTAAATTATTGAATTCATATATTTCGAACAGTTTTTACTTTGGGTAAGTAGCGAAAGTAGTCAAATCGCCACTTTGACTCGTGTTTGTACGAAAACTATGGAACCAAAAAATATTTAATTTATGGGAAATTATTACTAATGTAATGTGTAAGAGTTGGTCAGTATTTAATACAATTATAAAATTACGAATTATTCAAAACAGAGCGCCCTTAACAAAAATAAAGTACTGTCTAATTAATCAGTTAATCTTTTGGCTGTCACGTTAAATCACAACAAAATAAATGACAAATATAATGAATATAGAACTTATACAAAATCTGTTCAGCGTGAACCGAATCGTCAAAACGTCATCCACAAATATACATAAACTTGGTTCACCTATCTTTGTAAGTAGACTTAAAATAATCTGCTGGAGAAGTACAAAAAGTGTTTGATTCAAAAGCTTTACGTTATATTAATTAACAGTTTGTTGCAACACTGCAGTGTACATTTACATGAAACAGAAGTAATCTAACTACGAGAGAGACGATTTCCTTGAACTTAGTAAATACTTCCCGCTAACGAATGCTGCGTCTTGCAAAGTATCAACCACATACTTTTTCATTCTATTAGGCTTTGAATAACGTGTCTACGATATTCTATTTATAAACGGACAACAGTTTGGACGCTTCCTCATTATTTTTTTTCGGATGACATGCGAGCATCTAGAGATGGAGCGACGCATTCCGAGACATGCGTACAAAGAAATAGCCTAGCAAACAGTTGACCTATCGTACTACATCACAGCACGTAGTTCAAAATGGAATGCCTGAATCTTATTTTTAGCATTCAGATGTTTGTCATCCCGTAGGGCCAAGTGTTTGTTGGTCGTGTTATTTGACTTCGTCTGTGCAGACTTTTTATTCCTCGCGTCTTTGTTGCAGTTCCTTGTTCTGAAGTTGGCAACTGTTAACAATACGTCTCAATCCCTCCTCGTCCACATTCAAGTCGTAAACTACGTCCCTTATCCCGCATCGACGTAGATGCAGTGCAACTGCGAACATACAGCAAGCAAGCACCATTTTAATTTATTTACAACTGCCACGTTTGCTTGTGAGAATTAAAAACATAAAGACCAACATTTCATCGTTGCATGCTTCGCGACATTACGTCAGACACGGTATCAGTATATGCATGCACACACATGCAGATATATACTCGTATAAACATGGCATTTATACAGAATGTTCATGAAAGCGTATTACAAACTTCAGCGAGATAATTTCTTGTAAAATATGAGGAAAAGTTTAACAATGCAAGTTTTTGGTTAGAACAAATCGTAAGGAAAAAAATTGCGATTGAAAATTGACACTAAAAATGACCAAAAGTAAGGAGAAGTAAATCCGGGTACATTATAGTAATAAGATTTGCATATGTGAAAAATTGGTTTCCGAAACCTTTCACCTTCGTTAAATAATCGGGTTGCTCAAACCTCCTGCGTATCGCGAGTTGCCTATCTGCAAGGCTCCAGATATTCTGTGTCAATTTTCTCGAAAACGGTCCACACGAGGGTGTTGCGACAAGTCAACATTTTTAGTTCATTGACGCTCCCTGCTACAGACTGTGTTATGATAGTCAGAAATACAATTGTAAAAAATTATGTGCCAAAAAAAGGCTTGACCAACCCCATTATCTACTGAAGTTGAAAGATATTAGAAACCACTTCTTTCACAGATTTCAGACATTATTATTAAAGAAGTTCATTATTTATTTCTTCCTAGTTTTTACACTTTCAACAAACGTTGGATTTCAATGTCAATTTTCAATCGCAAATTTCTCCTTTTAGATTCGCGCCAGCCAAATATCGATTTCATGATCACCCCGAACACATTCATATACACTCATATGTGCAATTCATGTATACACAACGTGTTTCAGAAACATATGACCAAACTGTACCAGAGTATTTCTGACGTTAAAAGAATATATTTGAGGCGTGCTACCGGTAGTCTACTTCAAATATCCAGGGCTGTACACGTCCTTAAAGGAGATTGAGAATTACATGTGTTCTGATCCGGGTGCAGGAAGAGTTGCCTACTTACCAGGCCACTGTAGATACAACAGTAATCTTAGGGTGCGTATTATATGAGAACGGTGGGTCATAGACGCTTGCAACAAGAATACATTTTTGTCTTATTACAGCACACACTGATTAATTACTACGGCATGAAACATCACTTCTTGGTTACAGTTACTGCATTACACGCAATACGGTTAAAATTGCTCTTTTTCACATGACGAGGGTGCGTGTGACCCATAAATTAATTTTACCACAAATTTCAGTTAATTTACAATAACCACAGTTTGTTCCTCTAACGTAAGTACTTTTTCATAATATCCCACATAATATGCTTATCGGATTTCATCTTTTAACGGCTTCTACATTTGTGATGGACAAGTGTCACGTATCAAATGTATTCTTTTCACGTTAGTCATTAATGGAATCTTTCAATTCATACATTACAGTAAGCAAAATGTTAAGTCAATTTCTTTCACATATTTCACTTTGTGTAATATCACGTGCGCAAGTACAAATAACCACACATTTCAAAATTAATGAAAAATGAAACAATTCATTGTGAAAACACGAACAAATTCCATATAATATGGTACTAACAACTGCGGAAGAGATAACTGGAAAATCGTTCTTAGTTTAAGCTCGCAGTAACGTAAAATATGTTCATATATTAGTAATCAAATGTAACATCGTTTATCTACGTCGCAGACTTGTAAAATATATTATGGTGGGACAAAAACATGCTAGTAGTATTTGGAGAGTAAATTATTACTATACACCCGACAGAAACATAGAAACCAGCGTGTTTCACAATGTCGAACACAGTTAATTCATAATGTGCAAGTCAGTCAGTGTTTCACATTCATCACGCAATAACAAAACATTTCAAACACATGCATTGTTTATGTGCTTGTCTGTTTATATCTGTAGGCAGACGGAGCATTTGACTTGAAGCTAAACTTTTGTTTAGTTTTGCGTCGTGACCGAACTTCATCCTGAAGCGTACGAACGTTCTCTGCTTCTCTTGCTGATTTGATTTTATTTTATTTTGTGCGTTAGATTGAGTTCAAGAAGAGTTGTCTTGTTGTTACTATAAATTGATGTACTCTACTTCCATGAAGCCAAGGAACACTCATGTAGCACCGTATTGAAACTAACTGAGAATACTATGGATTTATATTTAAAGGAAATGTGTTAATATTAACAGTTCAAATATGTATAAGTTAAACGCAGTAGTTCACGTGTGGTCTTTGGTATCACGCCACGCAACAAACAAGCTGGAATTATTATTTTTACCGCTTGATCAGACATAACGTAAAGCAGCCGATAGCATGTTCTAACCGGCAGAGACAGTTGATGCTGGCGGCGGTATCAGCTATGTTCACTGCAATCAACACACGCTAGGGGTTAAAGGTTACAAGTGGCGGGTTGGTGCGCGACCTCCTAGTTGTAACAAGCTTCTAGTCATATTGTTGCTGGTCTCAGGCCGGGTCATGCAGGCAGCTGGGGCCATCGCTGCTATCAATGTCTCTGGCACTGCTGCTGGCAGATCATTGACAGCAGCGAGTGCTCTCGCGGTAACACTTCGTCTGCAATGAGCGGTGAACAAGAACTGCACGCGTTTTATAGTAAAATGTATACATGGAGTGGGCTTGGACCGAAGACCTTTTGGCCAAACAGCACATACTGTATGTGAAGTACAAAATAAATTGTAATAAATATACTCTACTCACGGCGGATTTGCAATCCTCTGTGTGTGTGTCGTTGTTTTTCGATTCAGTCCTACGTACCGTGTATTTATTTAAATTTACATTGCACTTAGATTTATTTCTAGATATTTAGACAGTCTTATTCGGTTAGTGTAGGTCACTTCTAACCTTTAAAATTATAAAATTAACGCTTCAGTATGGCGAACGCTTCGTCTTTGTTTGATTAAGTTGGTCTAAACATCTATATACAGGGTCTATAATCAAGTCTTCTTCTGTACCTTGACTGGATTATCTTAATCTACTCTTACTTCAGTACAATCGAGGTGTTTAAAATAAAATTTCAAGTCAGAATTCTTCAGTCCGCTCCAAGTTCAGTCTGATTGGAACTGTTAATAAAAACTGTACCTTATTATTAAACACGTCTCTTGTCATACCGTCTGGTCTGTAGTTACAGAAGAACATAATTTCTGCGCAAAGCCGGACTTCAACTCTATATATTTCTCATTATCGTGCATCATCGCCTGCTTATTCACTGCTCGTCTCACAACGACCTTTCTGCGGGTATATCTTATGTAGCCTCAGGCAATTGTCTCCGCTTAGATTCACGCCTCATATCAGATGTTCATGGTTAACTAAGTGCAGTTTAAACAACGTATCAGAAAATTCACCGATGTATCCACATATGTACACCACATGTTCGTAAATACTGTTTCAATTGAGTCCGGTTATAGCGATGCATTCAACGGATGTACATCACACGTTCGAAAATATTGTTTCAATTTAATCCGGTTATAGCGATATAGCCAACGGGTATACACAACACGTACGAAAAAATTGTTTCAATTGAATCCGCTTATAGCGAAGTATACACCGGTTATAACAATGTACCTACCGCTTCGACAAGTCTAACATTTAGGAGGAGCCAGTGCATCTGAACAAAAACGTTAGAAATAATCAGAACAGTTGTAAAAGGTACAATATTTATATCAATTAAAATTATTTATGCTTTAAAACGTGCACACGCTGAATTAAAATGTTGTAATTAATTTATAAATTGAAAATATATAATTAAATTGCTACAAAATATGTCAGCGTGGGGTCCATTCTGAATTTATTTTGTCAATGGAGCTGTTTATTTTCATGAACAGATATAATTTGTATCGAGAAAGGTTCAAACAAAAAAAATAACCTTAACATTTAATAATTGCTCACTATATGATCAAACATGGAATGATTGAATACATGTACAGAGGCCTACTTAAGACCTACTTTATTTTTATATTTTACGTTCACTTAATACAAATAAAATTATTACTACCGCGGTCCAATACAACCCGTGGAACTGTGAAGAACGTTAATCAGTCCAATAATTGACTAGTACAGGTATTATCTTTGTCATGTGTAAAAGCAAGAACCGCTAACTTCATGAGTGTAGTAACAGTAACACGATATCGCGTCAAGTCTTGGGACTATTTTAATACC
This sequence comes from Medauroidea extradentata, assembly GCA_003012365.1. Taxonomy (NCBI): domain Eukaryota; kingdom Metazoa; phylum Arthropoda; class Insecta; order Phasmatodea; family Phasmatidae; genus Medauroidea; species Medauroidea extradentata. The sequence goes on from PNEQ01105787.1 coordinate 60,005, forward strand.
TCCGCTGTTATTGTGAGTTGTTGTAGTACATAAGTAGTTACAGTTTTTTTCAATACATTAATTTCTAAAGTGACCATTGTACCGTGAACAGCTTTCTACATTGCATGTCAACAACACCTTGTACATTGTAGAGTAAAATTTACTACAGGTTGTTCGCAATAAAATGAGCACTTACGAAACGCTAGTTACTTATTTCTTTTAGTTAATAAATAACATATCTTTTTAATATAAACAAAGCAACCTCACAAGTAATTAAATAATATATATCGTACTATATTCAAAATTTAACGTCTAAGATTACAACATTTTATATTTCAAATCATTATTTTAGAAAAGATGATCACCAAAAGAACTCAGTTTACCGCGAACCGTATATACACGTGACGGTGAATGAGTGTGTATTGTGTTGCAGGCGTCACTGCTGCAGGGGGTGGCGGCCATGGTGAGCGACCCCGTGGCGAGCGCCCTGGGCGACATGGGGCTGTGGCAGCTGCGTGGAGTGCTGCTGGTGTCCCTGGTGAAGGTGCCCTCTGCCTGGTTCATGGCCAGTATACTCTTCATAGCTCCCACACCACGGCCAGGACAATTCTGGTGCGCCAGGCCCGCTGTCTTCCGTCATTGGAGCGGTCAGCAGTGGCTCTCAGCATTCCACCCTCCTCACGCTCGCCTGCAGGTATGTGCATCCACCTCCCAACTACCTTCCCCTTCCTTAGCCCTCGGCGACACGGGGCTGTGGCAGCTGCGTGGAGTGCTGCTGGTATCCCTGGTGAAGGTGCCCTATGCGTGGTTTATGGCCAGTATACTCTTCATAGCTCCGACACCATGGTCAGGACAGTTCTGGTGCGCCAGGCCCACTGTCTTCCGTCATTGGAGCGGTCAGCAGTGGCTCTCAGCATTCCACCCCCCTCACGCTCGCCTGCAGGTACGTGTATCCAACCCCCACCTACCCTGTCCCGTCCATAGCCCTGGGCGACATGGGGCTGTGGCAGCTGCGTGGAGTGCTGCTGGTGTCCCTGGTGAAGGTGCCCTCTGCCTGGTTCATGGCCAGTATACTCTTCATAGCTCCCACACCACGGCCAGGACAGTTCTGGTGCGCCAGGCCCGCTGTCTTCCGTCATTGGAGCGGTCAGCAGTGGCTCTCAGCATTCCACCCTCCTCACGCTCGCCTGCAGGTA
>PNEQ01105788.1:0-19906 GCA_003012365.1 Medauroidea extradentata
CTCCACATAAACTTTTAACAGATCGTAGTTCAAATTTCACTTCGAAATTAATGAAAGAAGTATGCTCGCTATTGGGGATTCATACGATTCAGACTACAACTTACCATCCAGCATGTAATGGTCAGGTTGAGAGAAGTCATCAAACATTTATTACTATGATATCCCATTTTGTTGATAAAGACCAATTGACGTGGGACGACTGGGTACCCTATGCATTATTAACTTATCGTAGTACACCACACAGTTCAACAGGAGAGATTCCTTTCTTTCTTGTACATGGTAGGGACATTTGTCTTCCATTTGATGATATTGTAAGACCACGACGAGTAAACTATGCAATTGATGAAAATTTTGAAAAGGAACTTTTAATTAGGTTGCAGAGATATTTTGAAATCGTGAAAGAAAATCTTCGGAAGTCAGCAGATGCTAGGGAAATTCAATTCAACAGAAAAGCAAAACAAGTTAAGTGTAGGTGGGTGATAGGGTTTATTTAAGAAATGAAGTAGTGCCTAGAGGACTGAACAAGAAATTTATTCCCAAGTGGTTAGGACCATTTCGTGTAATTGAGCAGACCTCTCCAGTTAACTTTAAAATCAAAGCTATCTATGGCAAACAAAAACAGCATGTACATGTAAGAGGTTAAAATTACATAAAGGGCCAAACTTCATGCAAAAAGGGGAATATAAAGAATTCGAAGAAGATGAGGAATTTGAAAAAGAGAAAGAATTGTATAATGAGGTGGAAGAAGAAGAGAATGAAGAAGTAACGATTCCCCCACCGATTTTTACCCCTAATTTCCAAGGGTCATGTCGAGAGTCCGGTGACACTGTGTTAGAACCACAGCAGGAGCCACACGAAGGTAATAGGTATGTTTTAAGGAGTAAAGGTCCCGTACAAAACCTCCCATGAGTAATGTCATAGGAAGGTGAGATACTGTGGATATTTTCTATGTTTGTAGTTTTGTGGCAACTTATAATGGTACTGGAAGCACAAGTGGATGGCGAACCGCAAGAAGCAGTAGCAGCTACAGCATCATTTAGGATGGACCAGGGTATAGTATTTTTAAAGGAAGGTAATGTACTGATGACAGGTGATAAGTGGATTCTTGTTTTGAACATTGACACAGGTTATTATGCAGCTGCAGTACAGCAGTTCTAATTCTTTATTGGTTTTATAACACGATCTTGCACAGGAGAGTATGAGACAGAAAACAGAAATTTTACTAAATACATACCGGTACGGGATGTGATTTCTCAAGAGATAGTTGTGTTAAAGACTCAAGCTTCAAAGATATTTAAGTCTGTAAATAACATAATGAACACGTTGCAACATAAATATCGTACAAAACGGGGCCTCATAAACATAGGTGGTGAACTTTTGAAGGTCTTGTTTGGTACAATGACTGAAAAAGATTTTCGTAGCATTAATACAAAGATTCAAGTGTTAGCTAATAGTAACGAAGAAGTCATTAATATTGTAAATGAACAACTTACTTTTCTGAATCAAACGAGTAAAGCTTTTGCCAGACATAGGATGATAATAGAAAAAATTATCAATGGTGACTAATACGATCGGTGTTAAGTTAAATACACTTCAGAGAACTTTTGTGGACGAGGTTAATAACACCCATGAACAATTAAGTGTTGGAGTTCAGCAATGAGAACGATTGAGGCAATTTTAGGGGATATAAGAGAGGAAGTAACCTTATTTACACAGGCCTTAGACTTAACAAGTCTTGGGAAACTGTCATCTTATTTTTAAGCCCGACAATGTTTACTAGAGTTTTGCGCAACATAAATTTACCAACGGAGTTGTCCTTCTTAACTAATTTAAAAACAGACGAGGTTTATCCTTACTATAACTTAGCCACAGTGCATACAGCAACAGTCGGTCCACTGTATGTAGAACTCCCACTCAAATCTCAGAATAGATTCTTTACATTATATAGAGCCGTAAGTTTACCAACCTTAGGAAGAGATAATAAAACTTATGCAGAAGTTGAAAGTACACATGAATATTTAGGAATTTCAAAAGACAAATTATTATTTTTAGAACTTACATCTACTGATTTGGAATCATGTCAAGATTCAGTTATTAAGATTTGTTCACCGACTGTGCCAATAAGGAACCACGAGGTACAGTCTTGCTTTTATAAACTTTTTGTAGGAGACCATTCTAGTAGTAGGAAGTTGTGTAGAATAAACATTCTTGACGACTTTTCGCCAGTTTTTCACAGAATCACTGGAAGTAATGTGTGGGTTTACAGTTTGAGATATTCTGTGAGTGTTGTGATTGATTGTAATACGCAGGATACTGGTCCCACTGAGTCTAGAACTCTTCATGGAACTGGTGTTATTGAGTTACCTGATGGCTGTAGTCTTCACGGTAAGGAGATTACACTCCTTAACACGTTCCTCTGGGGAAACCTCAGTTGACACCATACCTAGTCAAATTTACATCCTCAAACTTTCCAATGTATTGACAGACACGTTTCAAATATTGAAAGACGACAATAGATATGGCAATTCAAGTATTAGAGAAATTTTAAATTAATTAAATGTAGAGGATTTGCCTCAAGGTAAACTGTCTTTAGATAAAGTCAAACAGAGACTTAGCATGAGATTGCTTGAAAATGAGTGCTATTCAAGTAAATTGCATATGAACGTTGTGTTGTGTCTACAGTTCATTGTCAGTGTTGTGATAATACTGTATGTCTCATACCAGATATTGAAGTGTTACAGGGAATATCAGAGGATAAAGAGCCACAGATTCAGCCGATGTAGCGATAATTCAAGTCACATTTACGAAGAAATGGCAGGTTTGCACAGTCTTCAGGAACTTCGAGAGGTACTCCGAAGGAACGAGTCCTTTGGTCCACCATCCTTACCACCACAAAGAAATGCAGGTGCAGGAGACATCCCTCTTCCAGTCCGAGTTGAGAATACGGATACAACTATCAACGAAGAAAATAGACAGGAATAGAAGAAAATGTTTGATTTACATGTTTAATTTTAATATTTTGTTAATTCAAACACTTGTTACAGGATTTAAGGTTCTTCAAGACTAAATGTTTTATTGGTAGCAGAGATAATGAAATGAGATAATTTTGTTGTAATTCAGAACCTGAGTTTAAAAATGTTAATATTTATGTAGGAATTAGTATACAGAATGGTTTAATGGAACTTGAGAGCTGTGTAAACAATGAGGAAAGAAAGTATACAAGATTTATAGCATGATGGGAATTGTAATCCCTAAAACTTTAGGAAAATACTAATGTAAGCAGAAAAACTAAGAGTAAGAGAGAGTGTTGTCCCTGACAGGAACTAGCGATGTGAATAAATTGAGCAATACGTTAGAATCATTCGAATTGTGATGTTTTCACCAACTTCATTTCGGGAATAGGAGAGAGAGGATGAGCAGGAAGGTCACTGTAACATTGGTGATGTGGCAATGGATCATGCGGACGAAGACTCCTATAGGCAAGGTCATGAGAAGGCGAGGTAGGGGTCCAGAGTATTGTATGCCATATGAAGTTAATAGTGGAGGTGAGCCTCCGGAGTGAGATTGACTCACTGGTATCAAAGAGCCAGGTTTAGAAACACTGTTTGTGAGTATTTGTTGTGGGTACGAAGCCTGTATGGTGGCTTCCGGCTCGGTACAGAGTGCAATGAGAAGTTCTCATTTAATGGTGGTGAACGACTGGCCCCTCCTAGGATAAGTTGCCTTAAGTTGACAGATAGGCCTGGGATAGCGAGCGGGCATAGGAATGGGTGTCCATCGGATGGAACAGAAATTTCTTGCTCATTCGAATCTATGAGGTTAGGCGTAGAGTGAAACACTATTAAGAGAAGTACATCACTAGTCCCTTCAGGAAGGGTGGACCACTGTTCGCCATGAGGTTAGAGGTGAACAACCCATTCGCCTGTGTCAGGCGAGGATGGGTTGGTTTTAGAAGGGGGCTTTGTAAGTAATCGGGCCTTCAGCCCTACAAATATTATAAGATGTAGAACGGGGCTGTACTGTGCACCCAAATTGTTATTTTAGTAGTATAATAAATATTAAAAGTCGTGTCTATGGGTTACTAGATAACTTGTATTGATGGCAGTGTAAGCTGGTGGTAAGAACAATAGTAGAAATGTATATATCTTATTTGTTATGTATTCAAATATAAATTTCAGTAACAGCAATATTCATGTGAACACAAAGTTTCATGAGACTCTAGCCAGCGGTTTAGCACCAGTAAGGCACGGTGGCGAGACGACCCACAGGAAGTGTTGCCGGCGGGCTATCCCTCTCGCATAGGAATTGTTAATTATAACGTGAGCAAGCTAGGGGCCATGATGATTTCTTCATCTGCTGTAGACCTAGGCGAACAAAGAGAGTTGAGCGGATAACGTGCGGAAAAGCACGTCCACGGCCGTTCCGAGGTCGCAGGCAGGGAGACCGGGCCATTGTTGTAGCCTCGTGACGTCAATGGCTCGCTATATAAGCCTTATGAAGCTTGTCTTGTGAGCTAGTCTTGGTGGGCTTATCTTGAAGCCCTTGTCGTGATGAAGTAGCCTAACAGAGAAGTCTTGAATCAACCTCCAGCGAGATGGGTCGCCTTCGGGTCGTATGTAAGTAACTCTTGATTTTATATAGTAATTTTATTTTGTAAAGTATGGAAAAAGACGAGATTCAATGTCCTTCATGTAGTAGTACAGAGTATACCTCCAGTTCATGGAGTCGTCAAGTAATTTCGAAAGGTGGAAGTTTTAAAGTGGTCCTCCGTAATGTCATTTGGTGTGGCTTTTGTGATATTAAAATAAAGGCCAAGTAAATAGTTATTTTTGAGTAATGAGTACAGCAAGCTGTAACACAAGTTACCATGCATTACAGTGTATAATGAATCTAATCATGTAGAAATTGCAGTGTAAGATGTAGATATAGAAGTTTATGGTGTTGGATCATATTTATTGGATAGTAGAATCATACTAAACAAATTAACAAATGTGAATTGTAATGGGTGATTGATGTAGTAAAGTGTGATGATTGAAATATCATTTATTTCATTATAATGAATAGGCAACCCAACATCCCACGTTCTGTAAGGTGCCCTAATTGTAATCGACATACATCTGTGAAATCTCAGTCGTATTTAAATGGTCAGTCCACTATTGAACATAGTGTTGGAGGTGATGATGATACTTTATCTATAAAGATTGTATTTAGACGTCGTTATCATTGTGGATGGTACAGTTCACTACTTTCTGGTATCTCTAGCTCCTCTGCTGGGCCAACCCATAGAGAGAGTTAGGTTCAAGTGGTCTAAGTGTAAACAGTAAGTTTATTTGTTCCCCTCTCACTTAGTTATCATCTTGCCCGGATCGACGTGTACCACGGTTCCACGCTCAACCGAAGAGAAGCCTATGCTGTACTACCTACCATCTCCTTAACATCTTTAGGTGCAGCTTGGGTTGACAGTCCCCCTCTACCCGACTGTCTGGTGGCAGCAAATACCAGTGTCTTTGAGCGGCACGTAAACAGACCCTGTATTCCATCTAAGACGTTCTAATTTATATAACAGACTGCCGGCTACGTGACAGCATTAAATTTGTTTAAAACTCGCAGTTTGTTTGGTACGAGGCACATCCCTTAACCTATTATAACATTATAGACAGTTTACCCAGATTTATTTATATAACATATGTTTTGTATGTATAATATCAAAACAAAATAGTAAAACAAACATATCTACTGCGTACTTCACCACTGACACTTTGTAAATATATCGTTAGAATGACTAACACAATTAAGTATTTTATGAAATGCAGCATTTTAAAACATGTTTAATTCTAAATGCCGCCGTGTTCGGGTCTCCGAGCTACGTCACGCGCAACTGTCCAATGAGAGCAATTTTGTGTTTTGGGACGACCTTCCTTCTACTGACCTTGTAGTAAACATAGAGGGGCGGAAGCTGTTATTTCCAAGGCTCTCAGGTGAAGCCTGTTTAAAATTGGTCGGCCATTTTATCTATATTAAAAACATTGTCAGCGGATGCATGTTGTAATGTAGGTTAAATTAGGATCATGAGAAATATTTTGGGATATTGATTGTTGTGATATTTGTTTGTCGAGTCCATTACAACTACACCTGATTAATGTATCACTAGACAACATTCCTACCCTCGCCAACATGAAATATGTAATAAATTGCTGCAGTCCACAACATATTATGATGCCTATCTCAGTTTTTGGCTGCACACACTACAGAAATAAAATAAAATATTTATCATACTACAACTACTATAGGCTTTGTTTATGCAGTTTACATAAATCGTATTGTTATGTTATGGGCAGTTGCAATGAGACAGGATAAATGTAGGTACCGAACTTTTTGGTTTACAATAAATACAAATAAAATATTAATGAAACATAACATTTAATGAATCGTGTAGAAATTCATTACTGGGAGGGGAAGGAAAATACATGCTGCTTGATGGTATGGTATAGCCAAGGCTGGAATATGTTGCCAAAGAGAAGGATACAAATATGTAACTTGTGGTGCGGGAATGGAAAAAGGTGCAAAGTGAGTAACGGTATGGGTGAATAGTAGGCGAAGAAGGCAGCGGTACGATGGAGAGGATGAAGGGATGTATCGGCCATCTGTAATGTTGAAGGAAATGGGATGGACTACACTAAAAGACTGAAGAAGAGTTGAAAGTATGTACTTATTTGTGACTAGAGAGGGAAGTTGGGGAGGGTATGGGGGAGAGTAAACACCAGTGAAAAGGTTCACGTGGCGTGGAAGAGAACGAAGTGATTAGACAGTCTATGCTTGTGAAGTCGGTGAGAGGAATATTTTACAGAATTATTTGGTAACTGTTAGGCATTGGAAGGTTAAGGAGTGGTTTCGGAATGGTAGCCTAGAGAGGCTGCCAAGAATTGATCTCGCTACATGGCGACATGCCAATTGCGAATATCTATTTATTTGTATAAGGTTGAGGCTCTTAAATAGGGTTAGGGTGGGTGGCATGGTTGTTGACTGTTGATATAGTTGACATGTTATATGCATGGTTCTTGTAGTAATAAGAATGTACTAAAGTATTTATTTTTAATTTGTATACATAAATGCAGGCTTATTTGCATATATTGAGACGTTTTATAATTTACATTTACCAGTAGTCCCATAAACATAACCTTAACTTATAAAGTCTTACATAGTGTACTAAACACAATTCTGAGTTAATAATAATTGCATACAACTGAAATGCATTATATGTATATTTTATGTCCGCATATGTTTACTTTAACGTTTTTAAAATGTATATATTTTTTTTGTGATCCAGTTACCTGGCTGCCCACACATTTTCGCCAATTGTTTTCATCCTGTATTTACGATTTATTCTCGTTCCTAAATTATTAAACGATAGAGATAGGTATTTATATGCTTTACATGCCACATAGACATACACAATGCATCTTAAGCTTTGTTTTTCTGTTATTATCTGTACATAAATGTAAATATCCCTGACCAAATCCCTGCCATGCCCCTTTGTTTTGACGATGGAAAAAAAGGCCGACACAAGTTCAATTGGGTTTCAGCCAGAAAGTGCTTCCGCCCCTCTATGTTTGCTATATATCGATGGCTTAGAATGAAACCCTTGTACATCAAAAAATCCCAACTTTACAGGAGGAACAAAAAACTGATTATTCTCTCTTCTGGAGCTTATTTCTTTAAATATTTTTGTATGCAAATTTTTGTTATGTAATTTGACATTGAACAGAATAAATTTTTTTTACTTGAACAATATCACATATTAATTGTCTGACTTAGAAGGTTTTCATGTTTGCGTGTAATTGACTTAGGAGGTTTTCACTGTTTATTTTGACATATGAGTTCATCGTTGTAAATATTTTTGTGAAATTCGAGCTTTTCATGTATCAGGTATAAGGGTTAAATAATTTTGACAATTCAATAACACTTTAATGAAATATATTTAAATGAATAGTAAAACTATTGTTTGATTACTAACAATTACAGTATCCCTTTTGTATTAGTTAACGAAACTTGGAATCACTAAATAGTCCTAGCACAAAATATAGAGCCCTGGAACAAGAAATGCAGAGCTTTGTAATAAACGATCACATCACTGTAACTCAAAATGCAGAGCCCTGTTCAACCAAGTACAATCTTGTAACACAAATTAAAGAGCCTCGTATTACCAAATACAGTCTTGTAACACAATATAGAGAGCCTTGTAACACAAAGTACAGAGCCTTGAAATACAAAATACAGAGCTTTGAAATACCAAATACAGTCTTGTAATAAAAAAAAGAGAGTCTTGTAACACAAAGACAGAGCCTTGCAACACAAAATACAGAGCCTTACAATACCAAATATAGTCTTGTAACACAAAGTACAGAGCCTTGTGATGCAAGGTACAGAGCCTTGTAACAAAAAGTACAGAGCCTAGTAACAAAAAGTACAGAGCCTTGTAATACAAAATTGAGTATTGTAAGATAAATTACAGAGCCTTGTAACACAAAGTACAGAGCTTTGTACCAGAATGTACAGATCCTCGTAACACAAAGTTTATAGCCTTGTAACACAAAAATCATAGTCAAAGCTGTTTTGTTTGCAGTGAACACTTCTCAGTCAGTTTCTGACAGTTTGATAATGCATGGGCATACATCTCCTTTACAAATTATCTTTCTTCCAGTCCTTAGAACGTAATTTGGTAGTGTGTCATAAAATAAATGAACATCCATCGGTAACACTGATTTTAACTCTTGAAGGTGTTTGAATTTGCTAATGTCTAGAGGAAGGTTGGCCTGGTCTAGAGGTTCCAGAAAAATTTCACCTGTAGATTCTGATGGTTTCTTGACTCTTCTTGGGAGTTGTGTGAATGGGTCTGAAAAGGTTTCTTTGATTTGCAATTATTTATCAGGGCGGTACTGGATGCACCTGATATCTGTTACAGTAGGATCTCCTTTCTTTACTCCAGGCCGAATTGACGAAACAAATTGTAAATTACTGTATTTTTTTTTTTAGTATGAGTGATCCAAGTACTGAATGTTGTATGGTCTTGGGTGAAGCCGAGCTGTTCGACATACATCTCCATAACCGGCAGGTAAGTAAATCTCGCGAGTTTTTAGTTTCCGTTCAATCGTACTATGAAGTGAGTCACACTCCATTTGAGTGTGACCCTTTTCTAAGAATGTTTGAGTTATGGTTATTCCAGGTGTATGATGCAAGCAGAAGTGCATTTGCTAAAATGCAATTTCTATTTTGGTATGTGCAACCATCGCTGTAAAATATGACATGGTCGTAAATGTTTTTGTCAACTCCAGTTGTCAGGAAGTTGCGAAAGATACTTGCGAATTCATCTGCATTGAGTCCACCTTGTGATTCATCCCAAAAGTAACAGTAAGCATAAGCAGTGTTCAAGTTGAAAATCGTGAAATTATGTACTTTCAGTTTGGTTCTGTAATATAATGCTGATGCATTAAGATATGGACTTAGTAAAACAGCTTGAAGATCAACAGTGAAAACTGCAGTTTTGCTGTTTTCTTTTGCATTTTCTTTGTCTTCAATCTTTTGCTTTCTGGCTTCGTCTTTTCTTATGATGTGGTCTCTGTATTTAACTTCATTCATATTTCCAGCCAGAAAGGAGCAACATGTGTCACACTGGTCCTTTCGGGGATGGAACAAACTGAGATTGTACTCTTCAAACACAGAATAAAATGAATGGATTGATGCAATCAAATTATCTTTTCCCTGGGATTTGAAATAGGCTTCATACAATCTGAATAATTCTGCTTTCGATTGGCGCTTAGCCTCGAGATACAACTTTGTTGTATCTCTCCTGCAGTAATGAGACTCGAGTTTCGGCATATTGTCAAGAAATTGTTTAATGAGACATTTCTTATCTTTTTCTTTTGTTGGTTTCTGGTTTCCCCCTTTTTTTACTACTGCTTCTTTCGTCCATGTTATCTTCTATTTCTTCAATATGTTGGTCTTCGTCAATCCCTTCGCTATTTACCCAGTTCAAAACTTGCCATTCTCCAAGACACAGGGTGTTGATGAACATTGTTTTACAGACTCTCACCCTATCTTCGTTTCGCATCTTTAAATGGTAAAACAATGATCCTTTTCGACAGGACATGTCTTTATCCATCCATCTTTGTGCTACAGGCTTTCTGACAACCAAGCTTTGTACTAAACTTTTTCTAGCATCCAAACTTAATTTCCAAAAGGTTGTAAACATATTTTCCCTGCTTTCATCTGTCACTTGGTGGAATTTAAATGGTTTCTTATTACCACCTTTACATGTACAACTGGGTTTTAATTCTCTTTTCGGTTTCTTTACATCAACCACGATTTTCCCCTGCTCATTCTTCCTCCTCCCATAGTACTCTTCGTCCTTCTACCTTCTTGTCTTGTTGCATTCTTGTGTCCATGTTGTCTTGTCTGATTCGCCTTGCTTATTTCTCTTTATTTTCCCTGGAACTATTTTACTTTGAGTAAGGATGGTACTTTCATCTGATTGGTCGGTATATGAGCCATCAATACCACCATTTTCTTCTTCTGAGTGTGATAGCTCATAGTTATCATCTTTGTCACAAACCTCATCACTAACATTCTCATTGTTATCGTAACTGTTATATTCTACACATGTATGCAGTTCTCCTCCTAAGGTCAAAGGTTCAAGATTAGTATTGCCTGCATTTTCTTCAACAATGCTTTCAAACAATTCTTCTCCATTCATATAATTGACATCAGCTGAACTGCTATAAACTAGCTCATGTAACAGACCTATTTCTTTTTCTTCTATGCCAATCAGTTCTATGTCGATACGACAACCATTTTCATCTGAAAAGAAAATTTGGGAACTGTCTGATTTAGGTAGTGTAATGTCTTTATGACACAAGTACATTTAAATAACATATATGTTATAGTTAGGAACAACAATATCAATATAATAAGATTAATTAGTGTATGTTTCATATTGTTAGCAGCAAACCTACATTCTACTGAAGTTGTACTAGGCTGGTCGAGTTGTTCATTCACTAGGCCTAAATCCCCAGACAGTTCCATTACAACTTAGCCAGTACTCTTTCTTGTTTGTGGAATGAGCAACAAAGTGCTTTCTGCACACAGAAAGTAAAAAAAAAAACATTATATTTAAACTACTGCAAATATAAAAAGCAAACGTTTTATAATAAGGAATATAGTAGTGAACCTACCTTCTACTGAAGTTGTGCTAGGCTGGTCGAGTTCATTCACTAGGCCTACATCCCCAGACAGTTCCATTACAACTTGGCCAGTACCTACTCTCTCTTGTTTGTGGCGTGAGCAACATAGTGCTTTCTGCACACAAAAAGTAAAAAAAAAAAAAACTTATGTTTAAACTACTGCAAATATAAAAAGCGAATGTTTTATAATAAGGAAGGTAGTATTGAACCTACCTTCTACTGAAGTTGTGCTAGGCTGGTCGAGTTGTTCAATAACTTGTTGGTCGGTTTTTTCTCTTTGTGGCGTGAGCAACATTTTTCTTTCTGTAAATAAAGAAAATATAAAGTTAATACTATGTTGTGTACAATTGTCACAATTAATACAAGCCCACAAATGTGAATAATTTTAGGCCAATTGGCTTACTTGTGTATTTTGATTTTTGTGTGTAATCATGGTCGCCCTTTTCAACCTTTTGACTCACAAGCTGCACAAGGAAACGTCCTCTTGATGTCATCTGCAAGAGATGTAATAAATTACATTCTAAATTTAAACACTTAAACTACCTACTATCAAAGGCATTCACTTCTTAGAATTGTATTACTCACAGTACAGTGAGCTAATTCATCTGACCAGAAGTTATCATAGTATCTAATAGAATTTACATTGATTTGGATCATGCTTCTGAATAATTACAGTCGTAATTCGCTAATTTTTAATAATTTTATTGTTTTCCCGTTTACTACCAATAGTAATAATGCCATTGAAAATCTCGTAAATCATTGAAGCATAACACTTGGCACATTAGCACTAAGCTCAAACTAATGTGAAAACTTCGTATTTCTGATGTACGACTTTGTAATGAGGGTTCGCGATTAAAGAGTAGAGTATGAAAACCTCGTATGTCTTCAGTGTTTGCTGTACGAGGTTTTCATACAAATGAACGTCATAACCTAACTTATTTACGAGGTTTTCATTGACTAGGTGTACTAACAATTCTTAAATTTTCTTTATGCTATCGAAAATATCAAGTAATATAATCTTATAAAATGCTTTAACAAGAACCAATCAACCATGCAATGTGTTACATTTTATGTATCTATATAAAATGCAGCTGTACAAGAAACACGAAACTCGCCGAATATACGAGGTCTTCCTACTAATATTGTTGGCGACCTGATATACATGGTTCCTTTCTTTCTTCATAGAGAGCAGCCCAGTGCCGATTAATTTTTTTCGACTGTTGCAATGTGTGAATTACGAGGTTTTCATTTCAGAACTGTCAAGAAGTATTTTTCGGCCGAAAATTGACGTACGAGGGTTTCATTCTAAGCCATTGATATATCGTTTGTTAAAATACTTCGGTGTTTGGTTAACTGTAAAAATACACAAATAATTACATTTTCTATTGCTTTTATAAAGGTGTATATACTTAATTTTTTAATATGTTGCAAGTAACAGCCCACATTCAGACCCTAATAATATGTTTGTTCGGGCGACCTGAGATTTCTGCCATCGAGAGCAGGTTGAGAATTGTAAAGAGCAAGAAAATGGCAGGAAAGAGCAGAAATGTCACTGCCATTTTCTTGCGCCAGTCGAACGCCATAATATACAAAGTGTGTTGTTTGTAAATTAGCTGATCGTTATTTTGAGAAGTTTTTCTGTGAGTATGGCATTTTTAGGCGCTGAAGAATTTCTTCTACAAAATGTTGTCAACAAATATTAATCGGCTGATGGTTAAATAAGTAAATAAATGTATAAACATTTAATTTTTCTTCAGGATCAAGTTGCTATGTAGAAATTTAAATTTATTAATTTGGGTGTATGTGTACGTTAGGCAGTGTATATCACGACACTTTACAAAAAAAATAACTTCCTATATACTACAGAGTTCGTGTTTCAATGTCGAGTCTTAAAAACTTGTCATGGAGTTAGTATTTGAATGTCGAGTCTTAAAAAATGTGTCATTGTAGAGTATCACTGATTATGCAACACTTCAATTTCCTCTACGAAATTCAGGATTAAGTTGCTATGTACAGTATCACTCTGTTTAATATCATCAAGAAAAATGTGCATCAGTATATTCTAGTGATTTGGTTTTACAAAGTCTCATCGGCCGACGCGACCGATTAACTACACTAACGACTATGAAAAAGTGTCCGTATATTCCAGAGATTTTAGCTCATCTAGTACATAAAATCTCTACTTGGGGTTAACACAGCTTTTACCAAAAGAGCTGAATTAAAAAAATCATAATGGATTTTTATTTCGGACAGTCTACAAAAAATACATACAATATTATTAGCATCATTTAATACTATGTTTCCCACATTTCTCGCAAGATAACCAAACATATTTCGAAAATACTGTTCAACCAAACTACAATCTTCAAACACGCTTGTAAACAAATATTTCAATTTCATTCCCTTTTGCTGCCCTCGATCTCACTGCGCTTTCTGATCTTCGTCAACAGAAAGGGCAGAAAGGGATTGCTCTTTCTGCGATTAATCGCAGTGCACTCGACGCCCGAACAGCCTACCAAAAAAACACTTCTGGCCAGACGAACACTCAAATTGAAAAATCGCAAGAAAAGAGCAGGAAAATCGCAGAAGTGGTAGAAATCTCAGGGCGCCCGAACAAACCTAATATGTGTTGGAAGTTCTCGTAACTACTGGTACCCAATGCATTCTACAATGTAGTCACAGACTTAAAAAATTAATCGAACATTCTCATAACACGTCGCCATGTTTGTTCCAAAATCCGCACAATTAATTTTTTTTGTATGTCGTTTACCAAACTATCAGCTATTTCCAGTAGAAAACACTTTTATCAAGGTTTAAGCATCTCTTTAGGCCTTCTGAACAATGAAAAATGTGGTTAGTGAAGTTTTAGGATAATATAAATCATTAATACATTTTTAAACTTCGTGTACATACTACTAAAGACATTTTATAGCTGTGTTGATACCACCAAGGCCATTGAATCAGGCGTAAATTTTTATGGCACAAAACTATCAAAATAATTTAATGTAAGAGTACTACTTTAATTATGAACTGTGAACCATTTGCACTAAAAGGTTCCAGTTTTTAAAATATATTGTTCATTAAACTGTCAGAAAAAAATATAGAAATAAGCATGTTTCTTTACAAAATATATTAAAAATTCTAATATGCAAAACATTAATGTTTTAATTAATGTGTCATGTTTCGTTTGGATTCACGCTAATTTCTCCTTTTAGGTACATCAATAATAGCTGTACTAAAACCCCTGTTGATTTTTTATTAACACAATGTTTCCCGAAAATTAACTGTTCCAGAACCAGAAAGGCATATTGGCTCATACTATTCACCGAGACAGTATGAAATGATGAACAATGGGACAGTGCTGCTTGAAACAATCTCATTCAAATACCACTTGTTGAAACAACAAGTTGCTGAAGCAAATGAAACAGTACTGTTTCGAAGCACTTGACTGCACTGTTTCGAGAAATCGATAATTCTTAATGTATGGACACAGTATTTCGAAACGTACACACAACGGCCAACTATACACTGCAATATCCTGGTGCTCGCTCCATTAAAGAGGTAGTGGCCCGCTCCTGTTCTGGTGCTCGCTCGACTTAGGTGGTAGCGGCCCACTGTTTACTCCTCGGTGCTCGCTCCATTTCGATTGTAGCGGCCTATTCCACTCCCTCCACCTGGAGAATCCATTCATATCCTATGCTATACAGAAGTTGTATATACGGTGTACTGGGTGACAGACAGCCCAGTTCCAAGTACTTTGATTAAGGGCCGTAGTTATAAACGTCCTCCGAAGGCTTGCTGGCAAGCCCCTGGCCTTTACTCGCGCAGCAGTTCGCTGGCGGTCTTCCACCCTTCCTACACTATAGTTGTCTGCCGATGGATCGCCGCGCCAGGAGATCGCCGGCTGAATGGGAGTTGGATGGTTCTCCTTCATAAAATTTGGCAACACAGCCTCATTTTTAGCAGCGAACATATACTCAAGTGCTCAAAGACCACTGTTATGAACACACCTAACTTTAAAAACAAAATCGTTTCGATTTTGTTTTCCTTGTCTGTAAACAATTTTGTTCTCTCTGTAGTGGGGCACACATGAGATATTCGAAGTGATTGAAGGAAGCTGCGGAAAAGTTTGACTATGGAAGATAAAAAAATTCGACAGTGCGATACACTCCTAAAGAAAAAGCAATTTTTTTGACCTGATAAAAAACACAAAAACATAACTACAAATAAGAAAACTGACTCCGTGTCCAATTACAACAAAAGGAAATATGGAAGAAAATCACTTCAGAATGTAATGCGTGCGATGTATCGCGCAGAGATGAACTGCAGTTGAAAAGGGATCTTCCATGTCCCTAATATGTATTTTGGGTAGTCACGCATGTCGTTGGTCGTCTATTTATTCATAATAGTTGACATCTTCATCCATGTGCCACATGAATTCGTTAAAATTCCTCGCCATTTTTCATAACTGGTCTCTAGAGAACAGCTGGTGATTCGCCGAATGAGGTCTGGCCGTCATTCACCTGCAATCCCCCAAAAAGTGGAAACTTGATGGCGAATGGTTGTTCGCCGGCTATCCACTGCTCTCTGAAAGAGGTCTATAGTGTGCAAAACACCAGATTTGGGTGGAGGGAGATTGGTTGTACTACGAAAGACGTTTATAATTACCAGCCTAAGTGTTGTGATGTGAAACAGCCCATAATTGATTCCAACAATCATTATCTCCAGACAGCGGCACACAGGGTACAGCCCGGCGGTCGACCACGACCCTGATGTTACAAGAGTCTTGTGCCGGTCCGAGAATAACCGGAATTGGCCAGCTGGTGCCCATCCTAACTCTAAGAATCGTTGCTCCGGCAAACCCTGTGACGACCGCGCGTGTCACAGTAAATATTTCGAGTTGAAACTCTGTTGTGCGAAACTTCTTTTGATTCCCTCGAAAAGTGCCATAAGTGGTTCTGTGGGCAAACCTAACCTAAGAGTTTGTGTTATCAGTGTACAGTTTTGAATCTTAGTTACTGTAGGATATTCTTTGAATATGAATACGAGTGTGTGACTTTCAAGACAGCTCAACATTTCTGAAGTTAAGTATACTAACAACTTCATTAAATTAAGCATGGATTGTACATTTGGTTAAAATTTATGTTTGTATCTAATTGGATACATTGCCAGGTTTATAGTCAAATTGTTATGTATCTAATTGGATACACTGCCAGATATCAAGTTAAAAAAGGTTATGTATCTAATTGTATACATTGCCAGCTTTCTAAGCCAAAAAGGTTGTGGTCTTATTGGATACAATGCCAGGTTTACCTATCTGTTTGAATAGACTAGCAAGTTCTGCAACAAGAAATTTATGTGTGTGTGTGTGCACTGGCATTTTGGGCATTTAATCTGTGCATATCATTAAATTTTTCTAATAGTAATGAAATTGAAGGTTTTTGCCAGTATTTTTCGCACACCATTATTTTATTTAGCCAAATTTTGGTACCTGATGCATATGAGACTTTGTAAGTTTTTGTGAGCTGAAGAATATTTAAAAGTAGCTCATATTTGTCAAGGGAAGATGTATACTCGGTACAAAACTATATTTTACGTTAATTTCTTTATTTCATCTCTATTTGTTTATTTCCTGTTTCAGATGCTTCATAGAGTGTTTAGTGTCGTGTCTCTTGTTCCTCCAATTACCGATTCTTATTCAAGTTCCGAAGAAGAAGAAGAAGAAGAAGAAGATGATAGGACAATGACAATGTCGAGAGAGAAGATAAGCAGCAGGTTTCTACTTCCGTTAGCTCTTGTGCTACAAGAAAGGAAGAAGGGTTTCAACTTGACCAAAATCCCTGTAGAAGATTCTGCTCCTGAAAGTCTGGCATTGATTCACATGAAGTTAGTCAATCTCATCAGCATTATTCAAAAGTCAGACATATACCACTGAAGAAAACAAAGCAATACTAATGGGAATGTAACTATTTCTAATACTGCCTTTGTCTAGAATACCATTCGATCTACTTATTTTTTATCTTCTTCTTAAATGACTATTGCAGCTAAATGGAAGGTGAAAAGAGAAAAGTTGAAGCCCTTGAGCACGTGGAGGGGAAGGGGGTGTATGACACACGACCAACGTGTCTGCCCGCTCAACGAAGACTCCCTTAACCTTGGCGCGGAGCCTCGGACCACGTCCGGTGCTCCCGCCAAAACCAAAAGTCCCTTAACCGTGAAATGAAATGATACATACAAAATATGACTCACTTAGTCACTAAATATAATTATTGTTCAAATTGAATTGTGCACATAATGTTTATGTCTTTCTAAAAATGTGTTCCTATGTTCGTCCATCATGTGACTTAAAAATTTTATTACTAAAATTTTACTATTACTAAACGTACTCTGCTCTTTATGTCTCACACATGTACATGTTATACCATTGTTCACAGAGCAGCCCACGTGATTGTGAGGCACTTCCTCTCGTTGATGTCATAGCACCGCTCGACAGGGCCGACCTCAGTGCTACTGTAATCAACCATGTACCTCTCCCCTTCGTCGCCTAGCTGATAGAGTACTGCCCCTAAGTTCTCCTGGCTGGCATTGGTCTGTAGGTACAGGTGTCGTGCTGGGTCTATTCGCGTTAATTGTTCACACGTGCGATATCTACACTTGACTTCCTGGAAAGCCTGCTCGGCCTCGTCCATCCACCTGAAGTGCTGTTGCATGGACAAGAGTGCAGTGAGTGGTGCAGTGAGGGTGGCGAAATGTGGTATGTACTGGCGGAGCCAGTTGATTATGCCAAAATATTTCTTGACATGTTTACATGTGGTCGGTACTGGCCTCGTGTCAATGAGGCGTATATACTCGAGACTGGGGCGGTTACCATGTTCATTCACAATATGACCCAGGAAATCCAGTTCGGTTTTCCCAATGTGACACTTATGGTTTGCACAGGTAAGGTTGGCAACTGCGAAACATTCCAGGACTAAGGCTAAGTGTTGTACGTGGTCCCCTCCCACGTGTCTGACCAGACGATGATGTCGTCCAAGTATGCTGTGAAGAATTTACCTATATAACCGTCCAGGACATGAACCATCATGGCCTGAAACGTGGCCGGTGTGTATCTGAGCCCAAAAGGCATTGCTCGGAACTGACATTGTCTCCCGTCTGGGAGGGTGAAAGCGGTTTTGTGACGGTCGGCAGGCAAGACTGGTATTTGCCAGTAGCCTGACAGTAAATGAAATGAGGACATAACCCTTTCAGTGCCTAGAATGCTGAGCGCACTGTTGACGTTTATAACTGGCGGAGCTGAAGGCTTGGTGATTGAACTATGGGGGCACATGTCGACACAGAAGCCCCATGACCTGTCCTTCTTGGGAGGAAGAGTAATGGCTGAGTTGTAATTACTAGTTGAGGGTTCAATGATTCCGTCATGTAACATTTCACTAACCTGTGTTTCAATTACTTACCTGTGATTGTGTGTTTATTCTCGGGGGTGGGCATACAGTGGCTCATCGTGCTCGGTCGGGATGCTGTGCACTGCGATGGTGGTAAGGTGTATCGGTTTCGCAGTTGGCAAAAATCTTATTGAATT
Organism: Medauroidea extradentata; assembly: GCA_003012365.1. NCBI lineage: Eukaryota > Metazoa > Arthropoda > Insecta > Phasmatodea > Phasmatidae > Medauroidea > Medauroidea extradentata. The sequence goes on from PNEQ01105788.1 coordinate 18,817, forward strand.
CGTGTAAGATGGTTTGCACTGCTGCCTGGTGTTCTGGTGGTACTGCTTGGTCGAATTCCTGTAGATGGATGGTTGCTGTGGTGTTGGGCTTGTGGTATCCTACGTGGTACACTATTTTCCGCTGTTTGTTGCCAAAATGGATGCGATCCCGCTATAACTCAATAACGACACTTTGCTCCACTACCAGTGTACTCCCAGAATCACGTCCACGCAGAGGTCCCCTGTGACAAGTACCGGCACTGACATCTGTTCTTCGCAGATGTACATGGTTATGTTACAGGTACCGTGAATATATCCGGTCACATCTTGGTTGGCGAGATGTACACGTTGATCACATGGTATTACACTTCCTAACGCTAAAAACTTTTCATTTAGAAAATTGTGGAAAGCTGCTGTGTCGATTAGCGCAACTGTCGGCTTATTGTTGTTGACCACTGGGATGCGTAACAAGTTGTCACAATTTTGAGTGCTTTTAAATATTTGACATAGGTATAGGTGTGTGAACCATGTATGATTGCTTCTGCACTTGTGGTTGTCATGTGACTGGGAGTGGTGTCTAAGGGCCTCCCTGTCCCTGGTTTCCATTTCACGGAATGGCTTCGCGATGCTTTGGGAGCCAGTGGAACAGTTGCCCTGGGCAACAGCGGCACACGCTGGTAGCAGTTGTGTTGCAAGATAATAATTGTAAAACAACAAATGTTTATTTGAAATATATGTATTATAGACAGCGCCACAATCTGTGTGGTTGAAGTGTATCCTCTATGGTGTACAGAGATGTTGCATAGAATGAATAAAGCCAATCAGTCTCTATGGTCAGTCTGGTTGCGAATGTCAAAGCGAGATGATGTCTTTCTTTTCTTTCTGCTGCTATCCACAAGTGTCCAGTTCAACAGGTTATGGGCCCAGTCACACCCAGTCACAGTCAGAAACAGTCGGGCTTGTGATAGTTATGCAGTTATATTGATGGTTGATGCAGCATGGAGTGAAAAGTGTTTCGGTGTTTAGTTGAAATGGACGGTGAAGTCAATCGAACACATTCAAAAATGGATGGGTTTATCGGCGGTCAAGTTGATACGAAATTGTCAGGTGA
>PNEQ01105789.1:5740-20006 GCA_003012365.1 Medauroidea extradentata
GGGAATATTATTAGTATTAGACCACTTGAGTATCACTATTGGGGAATATTATTAGTATTAGACCAATTGACTATCACTATTGGGGAATATTATTAGTTCTAGACCACATGAATATCTCTATTAGGCAATATTATTAGTATTGGACCACTTTACTATCACTATTGGGGAATATTATTAGTATTGGACTACTAGACTATCATTATTAGGGAATATTATTAGTATTAGACCACTTGACTATCACTATTGGGGAATATTAAAACCATTGGACCACTTTACTCTCACAATTGGGGAATTTTATTATTAGACCACTTTACTCTCACTATTGGGGAATATTATTAGTATTATAAAACTTGACTATCACTATTTGGGAATATTATTTGTAATTGACCACTTGACTATAACTATTGGGGAATATTATTAGTATTGGACCACTTGACTATCACTATTGGGGAATATTATTAGTATTAGACCACTTGACAATCACTATTGGGGAATATTGTTTTGTATTAGACCACTTTACTATCACTATCTGAAAATATTAGTATTGGACAACTAGAGTATCTCTATTGAGGAAAATTATTAGTATTAGATCATTTTACTATCACTATTGTGGAAAATTATTAGTATTGGACCACTTGACTATCACTATTGGGGCATATTATAAGTATTGGACCAATTTACTATCACTATTGGGGAATATTGTTAGTATCAGACCACTTGTCTATCAATATTGGGGAATATTCTTAGTATTGGACCACTTGATTACTACTATTAGAGAATATTATTAGTATTAGACCACTTGACTATCACTATTGGGGAATATTACAACTTTGGAACACTTTAATCTCACTATTGGGGAATATTATTATTAGACCACTTTACTATCACTATTGGAGTATAGTATTAGTATTAGACGACTTTACTATCACTATTGGGGAATTTTATTACTATAAGTCCACTTTACATTTACTTTTGATGAATTTTATTAGTATAAGAACACTTGACTATCACTGTTGGTGAATATTGTTAGTATTAGACCATTGGCTATCTCTATTGGGGAATATTGTTAGTATTAGACCACTTTACTATCACTATTTGGGAATATTATCAGTATTAGACCACTTGACCATCACTATTGGGGAATATTGTAAGTATTAGACATCTTAACTATTACTATTGGAATATATTATTAGTATTGGAAAACTATATTATCACTATTGGGGAATATTATTAGTATTGGACCACTTTACTATCACTATTGGGGAATATTATTAGTATTATACCACTTGACAATCACTATTGCGGAATATTATTATTGTTATACGTCTTGTCTATAACTATTGGGGAATATTTTTAGTATTGGACCACTTTACTATCACTATTGTGGAATATTATTAGTATTGGACCACTTTACTAACACTATTGGGGAATATTATTAGTATTAGACCACTTGACTATAACTATTGGGGAATTTTATTAGTATTGGACCACTTTACTATCACTATTGGGGAATACTATTAGTTTTAGACCACTTTAATATTATTATTTGGGAATATTAATAGTAATTGACCAACTTAACTATCACTATTGGGGAATATTTTTTGTATTAGACCATATGACTATCGCTATTGGGGAATATTATTAATATTCGACCACTTTACTATCACTATTGGGAAATATTATTAGTATTGGGCCATTTTAATATCACTGATGTATAGTATTATTAGTAGTATACCACTTAACTCTCACTATTGGGGAATATTAATAGTATAAGACCAATTGACTATCACTATTGGGGAATATTATTCGTATTAGACCATTTGACTATCGCTATTGGGGAATTATATTAGTATTGGTCCTACTTTACTATCCCTATTGTGAAATATTATTAGTATTGGACAACTAGACTCTTACTATTGGGGAATATTATTATTATTAGACCACTTTACTATCACTATTGTGGAATATTATTAGTATTGGACCACTTTACTATCACTATTGGGGAATATTATTAGTATTAGACCACTTGACTTTAACTATAGGGAATTTTATTAGTATTGGACCACATTACTATCACCATTGGGGAATACTATTAGTTTTAGACCACTTTAATATCACTAATAGGAATATTATTAGTATTAGACCACTCGAATATTACTATTGGTGAATATTATTAGTATTGGACCACTTGACTATAACTATTGTGGAATATTATTACTATTGGACCACTTTACTCTCACTATTCGGGAATATTATTAGTATTAGACAACTTTACTAACTCTATTGGGTAATATTATTTTTATTAGACCACTTGACTATCACTATTGAGGAATATTGTTAGTATTGGACCACTTGACTATCACTATTGGGGAATAATGAAGTATTGGACCTCTTTATTGCCACTATTGGGGAATATTATTTGCTGTGGACCACTCGACGAACACTATTGGGGAATATTATTAGTTTTGGACCACTTGACTATCAATATTGGGAAATATAGTTAGTATTGGACCACTATACTTTCACTATTGGGAAATATTATTTGTATTGTTCGACTTTAATTTCACGATTGGGGAATATTGTTAGTATTGGACCACTTTCCTATCACTATTGGGGAAATTTATTTGTATTGAACCACTTGACTATCACTATTGGGGAATATTGTTAGTATTAGACAACTTGACCATCACTATTAGGTAATATTATTAGTATTAGACCACTTGACTCTCACTTTTGAAGAATATTATTAGTATTGGGCCACTTTACTATCACTATTGGGGAATATTATCAGTATTAGACAACTTTACTATTACTATTGTGGAATAATGTTAGTATTGGACCACTTTACTATCACTATAAGGGAATATGAATAGTGTTAGACCGCTTTACAATCACTATTGTGGAATATTATTAGAATTAGACCACCTGACTATCACTATTTTGGAATATTGTTAGTATTTGACCACTTGACTATTACAATTGGGAATATTATTAGTATTAGGCCACTTTACTATCACTATCAGGGAAATATTTGGTATTAGACCAATTCAGTGTTAATATCAGGGAATATTATTAGTATAAGATCAATTGACTTTCACTATTGGGGAATCTTATTAGTATTAGACCTTTTTACTATCACTATTGGGGAATATTATTAGTATTAGACCACTTGACTATTACTATTGAGGAATATTATTAGTATTGGGACACTTTACTATCAATATTGGGGAATATTATCAGTATTAGACCACTTTACTATTACTATTGTGGAATAATGTTAGTATTGGACAACTTTGCTATCACTATTGGGAAATATTTTTAGGGTTAGACCGCTTTACAATCAATATTGGGGAATATTATTAGTATTAGACCACTTGACTATCACTTTTGTGTAATATTGTTAGTATTAGACCACTTGACTATTTCAATTGCGGAATATTATTAGTATTAGACCACTTTACTATCACTATTAAGTAATATTATTAGTATTAAGACCAAATTAATATCACTCTTGGGGAATATTATTAGTAATGGACCACTTGATTATCACTATTGGTGAATATTATTTGTATTGGACAATTTACTATCACTATTGGGGAATATTATTAGTATTAGACCGATTTACTATCTATATTGGGGAATATTTTTAGTATTAGACCACTTGACTATCACTATTGTGAAATATTATTAGTATTAGACCACCTTACTATCACTATTGGGGAATATATTTAGTATTAAACCACTTCAGTGTCACTATCGGGGAATATTAATAGTATTAGACCACTTTACTATCACTTTAGTGGAATATTATTGGTATTAGACCACTTGACTATCACTATTGGGGAATATTATTAGTATTGGACCACTTTACTATCACTATTGGGGAATATTATTAGTATTATAAAACTTGACTATCACTATTGGGGAATTTTATTAGTATTAGACAACTTGACTATCACTATTGGGGAATATTGTTAGTATTAGACCACTTGACTATCACTATTGGGGAATATTATTAGTATTAGACCACTTTTCTATCATTATTGGGGAATATAATTAGTATTAGCCAACTTGACTATCACTATTGGTGAATATTGTTAGTATTAGACCACTTGACTGTCACTATTAGGGAATATTATAAGTATTGGACCACTTGACTATCACTATTGGGGAATATTATTAGTATTAGACCACTTGACCATCATTATTGGGGAATATTGTTAGTATTAGACCACTTTACTATCACTATTGGAAGATATTATTAGTATTGTACAACTAGAGTATCACTATTGGTGAATATTATTAGTATTAGACCACTTTACTATCACTATTGTGGAATATCATTTGTATTGGACAACACTACTGTCACTATTGGGGAATATTATTAGTATTGGACCACTTTACTATCACTATTTGGGAATATTATTAGTATTGGACCACTTTAATATCACTATTGGGAAATATTATTAGTATTAGACCACTTTACTATCACTATTTGGGAATATTGTTTGTATTAGACCACTTGACTATTATTATTGCGGAATATTATTAGTATTAGAGCAATTTACTATCACTATTAGGTAATATTATTAGTATTAAGACCAATTTACTATCACTCTTGGGGAATATTTTTAGTATTGGACCACTTGACTATCACTATTGGGGAATATTATTTGTATTGGACAATTTACTATCACTATTGGGGAATATTATTAGTATTAGACCAATTTACTATCAATATTGGGGAATATTTTTAGTATTAGACTACTTGACTATCACTATTGTGAAATATTATTAGTATTAGACGACCTTACTATCACTATTGGGGAATATATTTAGTATTAAACCACTTTAGTGTCACTATCGTGGAATATTATTAGTATTAGACCACTTTACTATCACTTTTGGGGAATATTATTAGTATTAGACCACTTGACTATCACTATTGGGAAATACTATTAGTATTGGACCACTTTAATATCACTATTGGATAATATTATTAGCAATATACTACTTGACTCTCACTATTGGGAAATATTATTAGTATTATACCACTTGACTATCACTATTGGGGAATATTATTCGTATTAGACCACTTGACTATCGCTATTGGGGTATATTATTATTAATGGTCCTACTTTACTATCACTATTGTGGAATATTATTAGTATTGGACAACTAGACTATTACTAATGGGGAATATCATTAGTATTGGACCACTTTACTATCACTATTGTGGAATATTATTAGTAATGAACCACTTTACTATCACTATTGGGGAATATTATTAGTATTAGACCAACTGACTATCACTATTGGGGAATTTTATTAGTATTGGACCACTTTACTATCACTATTGGGGAATAATATTAGTTTTAGATCACTTTACTATCACTATCGGGGAATATTATAAGTATTGGACCACTTGACTATTACTATTGGTGAATATTATTAGTATTGGACCACTTGACTACTACTATTGGGTTGTATTGTTAGTATTGGACCACTTTACTATCACTATTGGGAAATATTATTAGTATTAGACCACTTAACTATTATTATTAGGGAATAATTTTAGTATTAGACCATTTAACTCTCATTATTGGGGAATATCATTTGTATTAGACCACTTTATTCTCACTATTGGGGAATATTATCAGTATTAGACCACTTGACTATAAATATTGTGGAATATTATTCCTATTGGAACACTTTACTCTCACTATTGGGGAATATTATTAGTATTGAACCACTTTACTATCACTATTGGGGAATATTATTAGAATTAGACCACTTGACTATCACTATTGGGGAATTTTATTAGTATTGGACCACTTTACTATCACTATTCGGGAATACTATTAGTTTTAGATCACTTTACTATCACTATCGGGGAATATTATTAGTATTGGACCACTTGACTATTACTATTGGTAAATATTATTAGTATTGGACCACTTGACTACTACTATTGGGGTGTATTGTAAGTATTAGACCACTTTACTATCTCTATTGGGGAATATTATTTTTATTAGACCACTTGACTAACACTATTGGGAATATTATTAGTATTGGACCACTTGACTATCACAATTGGGGAATATTGTTAGTATTGGACCACTTTACTATTACTATTTGGAAATATTATTAGTATTGGACCACTTTAATTTCACTATTGGGGAATATTGTTAGAATTGGAACACTTTACTATCACTATTGGGGAATTATATTTGTATTGAACCACTTGACTATCACTATTGGGGAATTTTGTTAATATTAGACCACTTGACCTTCACTATTAGGGAATATTATTATTATTAGACCACTTGACTATCACTATTGAGGAATATTAATAGTATTGGGCCACTTTACTATAACTATTGGGGAATATTATCAGTATGTGACCACTTTATTATTACTATTGTGATATAATGTTAGTATTAGACCATTTTACTATCACTATAAGGGAATATTATTAGTGTTAGACCACTTGAATATCACTATTGGCGAATATTGTTAGTATTGGACCACAATAGTGATATTGTGGAATAATGTTAGTATTGAGAACTTCACAATCACTATTGGGGAATATTATTATTGTTAGACCGCTTTACAATCACTATTGGGGAATATTATTAGTATTGGACCACTTTACTATCACCATTGGGGAATATTTTTTGTATTAGACCACTTGACTAGCTCTATTGGGAAATATTATTAGTATTGGACCACTTGACTATCACTATTGGGGACTATTATTAGTATTGGACCACTTTACTATAACTATTAGAGAATATTATTAGTATTAGACCACTTGACTATCACTATTGTGGAATAATGTTAGTATTGAACCAATTAACTATCACTATTGAAGAATATTATAAGTGTTAGATGGATTTACAACCACAATTGGAGAATATTATTTGTATTAGACCACTTTACTTTTACTATTGGGGAATAATATTAGTATTAGACCACTTGACTATTACTAATGGGGAATATTGTGCATATTAGACTACTTAACTATCACTATTGGAGATTATTTTTAGTATTAGACCACTTGTCTATCACTATTGGGGAATATTATTAGTATTAGACCAATTGACTAACACTATTGGATAATATTATTAGTTCTAGACCACATGACTATCTCTATTAGGGAATATTATTTATATTGGACCAATTAACTATCACTATTGGGGAATATTATTAGCATTGGACTACTAGACTATCACTATTAGGGAATATTATTAGTATTAGACCACTTGACTATCACTATTGGGGAATATTACAACTATTGGACCACTTTACTCTCACAATTGGGAAATATTATTATTAGACCACTTTACTATCACTATTAGGGAAAATTATTTGTATTAGACCACTTTACTACCACTATTGGGGAATTTTATTAGTATTAGACCTCTTTACATTCACTTTTGAGGAATTTTATTAGTATTAGACAACTTGATTATCACTATTGGGAAATATTGTTAGTATTAGACCCTTGGCTATCACTTTTGGGGAATATTATTAGTATTAGACCACATTACTATTACTATTGGGGAATATTATCAGTACTTGACCACTTTACTATCACTATTGGGGAATATTTTAAGTATTAGACCACTTGACTATTACAATTTCGGCATATTATTAGTATTAGACCACATTACTATCACTATTAGGGAATATTAAATGTATTAGCCCACTTTACTATCACTCTTGGGGAATATTGTTAGTATTGGACAACTTGACTATCACTATTGGGGAATATTATTTGTATTGGACAACTTTACTATCACTATTGGGGAATATTATTAGTATTAGACCACTTTACTAACAATATTGTGGAATAAATTTAGTATTAAACTACATTAATATCACTATTGGGGAATATTATTAGTATTAGACCACTTTACTATCACTATTGAGGAATATATTTAGAATTAAACCACTTTAGCGTAACTATCGGGGAATATTATTAGTATTAGACCACTTTACTATCACAATTGGTTGAATTTTAATAGTATTAGACCACTTGACTATCACTATTGAGGATTATTGTTAGTATTAGACCACTTGACTATCACTATTGGGGAATATTATTAGTATTTGACCACTTTACTATCACTATTGGGGAATACTATTAGTTTTTGACCACTTTAATATCACTATTGGGAATATTTTAAGTATTAGACCACTTGAATATTACTATTGGTGAATATTATTAGTATTGGACCACTTGACTATTACTATTGGGGTGTATTGATAGTATTGGACCACTTTAATATCAGTATTGGGAAATATTATTAGTATTAGACCACTTTACTGTTATTATTGGGGAATAATTTTAGTATTAGACCATTTATCTGTCATAATTGTGGAATATCATTAGTATTAGACCACTTGACTTTCCGTATTGGGGAATATTATTAGTATTAGACCACTTAACTTTCACTATTGGGGTATATTAATTGTATTAGACCACTTGACTATAACTATTGTGGAATATTATTACTATTGGACCACTTTACTCTCACTATTGGGGAATATTATTAGTATTAGACAACTTTACTATCTCTATTGGGGAATATTATTTTTATTAGACCACTTGACTATCACTATTGAGGAATATTATTAGTATTAGACCACCTTACTATCACTATTGGGGAATATATTTAGTATTAAACAACTTTAGTGTCACTATCGGGGAATATTATTAGTATTAGACCACTTTACTATCACTTTTGGGGAATATTATTAGTATTAGACCACTTGACTATCACTATTGGGGAATATTATTAGTATTGAACCACTTTACTCTCACTATTGGGGAATATTATTAGTATTATAAAACTTAACTATCACTATTTAGGAATATTATTCGTAATTGACCACTTTACTATCACTATTGGGGAATATAATTTGTATTAGACCACTTGAATATCGCTATTGGTGGAATAATATATTAGTATTATACCACTTTACTCTCACTATTGGGAAATGCTATTAGTATTGGACCACTTTAATATCACTATTGGATTATATTGTTAGTAGTATACCACTTGACTCTCACTATTGGGCAATATTATCAGTATTATACCACTTAACTATCACTATTGGGGAATATTATTCGTATTAGACCGCTTGACTATCGCTATTGAGGAATATTATTAGCATTGGTCCTACTTTACTATCACTATTGTGGAATATTATTAGTATTGGACAACAAGACTATTACTATTGGGGAATATTATTAGTATTTGACCACTTGACTATAACTATTGGGGAATATTATTAGTATTGGACAAATTTACTATCACTATTGGGGAATATTATTAGTATTAGACCACTTTACTATCAATATTGGGGAATAATTTTAGTATTAAACCACATGACTATCACTATTGGGGAATATTATTAGTATTAGACCACTTTGCTATCACTATTGGGGAATATATTTAGTATTAAACCACTTTAGTGTCACAATTGGGGAATATTATTAGTATTAGACCACTTAACTATCACTATTGGTTGAATTTTAATAGTATTAGACAACTTGACTATCACTATTGGGGATTACTGTTAGTATAAGACCACTTGACAATCACTATTGGGGAATATTATTAGTATTTGACCACTTTTCTAACACTATTGGGGAATATTATTAGTATTAGACCACTTTACTGTCACTATTGTGGATTATTATTAGCATTAGACCACTTTACTGTCACTATTGGGGAATAATGTTAGTATTGGACCACTTTACAGCCACTATTGGGGAATATTATTTGTTCTGGATCACTTGAATAACACTATTGGGGAATATTATTAGTATTGGGCCAATTGACAATCACTATTGGGGAATATTGTTAGTATTGGACCACTTTACTATCTCTATTAAGAAATATTATTAGTATTGGACCACTTTAATTTCACTATTGGGGAATATTGTTAGTATTGGACCACTGTAATATCACTATTGGGGAATATTATTTAAATTGAACCTCTTGACTTTCACTATTAGGGAATATTGTTAGTATTAGACCACTTGACCATCACTATTAGGGAATATTATTAGTATTAGACCACTTGACTATCACTATTGAGGAATATTATTACAATTGGGCCAATTTACTATCACTATTGGGGAATATTATCAGTATTATACCACTTTACTATTACTATTGTGGAATACTGTTAGTATTAGACCACTTTACTATCACTATAAGAGAATATTATTAGTGTTATACCGCTTTACAATCACTATTACGAATATTATTAGTATTAGACCACCTGACTACCACTATTTTGGAATATTGTTAGTATTTGACCACTTGAATATTATTATTGGGGAATATTATTTGTATTAGACCACTTGACTATCAATATTGGGGAATATTTTTAGTATTAGACCACTTGACTATAACTATTGGCGAATATTATTATTATTATACATCTTGACTATCACTATTGGGAAATATTACTTGTATTAGACCACTTTACTATCACTTTTGGGGAATATTATAAGTATTAGACCACTTGACTATTACTATTGTGGAATATTATTAGTATTTGACCACTTTACTATCACTATTGGGGAATTTTGTTAGTATTATACCACTTGACTATTATTATTTGGGAATATTAATAGTAATTGACCAACTTAACTATCACTATTGGGGAATATTTTTTTATTAGACCATTTGACTATCGCTATTGGGGAATATTATTAATATTAGACCACTTTACTATCACTATTGGGAAATATTATTAGTATTGGGCCATTTTAATATCCCTGATGTATAGTATTATTATTAGTATACCACTTAACTCTCACTTTTGGGGAATAATATTAGTATAAGACCAATTGACTATCACTATTGGGGAATATTATTCGTATTAGACCATTTGACTATCGCTATTGGGGAATTATATTAGTATTGGTCCTACTTTACTATCCCTATTGTGAAATATTATTAGTATTGGACAACTAGACTCTTACTATTGGGGAATATTATTAGTATTGGACCACTTTACTATCACTATTGTGGAATATTATTAGTATTGGACCACTTTACTATCACTATTGGGGAATACTATTAGTATTAGACCACTTGACTATAACTATTGGGGAATTTTATTAGTATTGGACCACTTTACTATCACTATTGGGGAATACTATTTGTTTTAGACCACTTTAATATCACTATTAGGAATATTATTAGTATTAGACCACTTGAATATTACTATTGGTGAATATTATTAGTATTGGACCACTTGACTATTACTATTGGGGTGTATTCATAGTATTGGACCACTTTACTATCAGTATTGGGAAATATTATTAGTATTAGACCACTTTACCGTTATTATTGGGGAATAATTTTAGTATTAGACCATTTATCTGTCATAATTGTGGAATATCATTAGTATTAGACCATTTGACTTTCCGTATTGGGGAATATTATTAGTATTAGACCATTTTACTTTCACTATTGGGGAATATTAATTGTATTAGACCACTTGACTATAACTATTGTGGAATATTATTACTATTGGACAACTTTACTCTCACTATTGGGGAATATTATTAGTATTAGACAACTTTACTAACTCTATTGGGTAATATTATTTTTATTAGACCACTGGACTATCACTATTGAGGAATATTGTTAGTATTGGACCACTTGACTATCACTATTGGGGAATAATGAAGTATTGGACCTCTTTACTGCCACTATTGGGGAATATTATTTGCTGTGGACCACTCGACGAACACTATTGGGGAATATTATTAGTTTTGGACCACTTGAATATCACTATTGGGAAATATAGTTAGTATTGGACCACTATACTTTCACTATTGGGAAATATTATTTGTATTGGTCGACTTTTATTTCACGATTGGGGAATATTATTTGTATTGAACCACTTGACTATCACTATTGGGGAATATTGTTAGTATTAGACCACTTGACCATCACTATTAGGTAATATTATTAGTATTAGACCACTTGACTCTCACTTTTGAAGAATATTATTAGTATTAGGCCACTTTACTATCACTATTGGGGAATATTATCAATATTAGACCACTTTACTATTACTATTGTGGAATAATGTTAGTATTGGACCTCTTTACTATCACTATATGGGAATATTAATAGTGTTAGACCGCTTTACAATCAATATTGGGGAATATTATTAGAATTAGACCACCTGACTATCACTATTTTGAAATATTGTTAGTATTAGACCACTTGACTATCACTATTGGGGAATATTATTAGTATTAGACTACTTTACTATCACTATTGGGGAATATATTTAGTATTAGACCACTTTAGTGTCACTATCGGGGAATATTATTAGTATAAGATCAGTTGACTATCACTATTGGGGAATATTATTAGTATTAGACCTTTTTACTATCAGTATTGGTGAATATTATTAGTATTAGACCACTTGACTAACACTATTAAGGAATATTATTAGTATTGGGACACTTTACTATCAATATTGGGGAATATTATCAGTATTAGACCACTTTACTAATACTATTGTGAAATAATGTTAGTATTGGGCCACTATACTATCACTATTGGGAAATATTATTGGTGTTAGACCGCTTTACAATCACTATTGGGGAATATTATTAGGTTTAGACCACTTGACTATCACTATTGTGGAATATTGTTAGTATTAGACCACTTGACTATTATTATTGCGGAATATTATTAGTATTAGACCACTTTACTATCACTATTAGGTAATATTATTAGTATTAAGACCAATTTACTATCACTCTTGGGGAGTATTGTTAGTATTGGACCACTTGACTATCACTATTGGGGAATATTGTTTGTATTGTACAATTAACTATCACAATTGGGGAATATTATTAGTATTAGACCAATTTACTATCAATATTTGGGAATATTTTTAGTATTAGACCACTTGACAATCACTATTCTGAAATATTATTAGTATTAGACCACCTTACTATCACTATTGGGGAATATATTTTTTATTAAACCACTTTAGTGTCACTATCGGGGAATATTATTAGTATTAGACTACTTAACTATCTTTTGGGGAATATTATTCGTATTAGACCACTTGACTATCACTATTGGGGAATATTATTAGTATTGGACCACTTTACTCTCACTATTGGGGAATATTATTAGTATTATAAAACTTGACTATCACTATTTGGGAATATTGTTAGTAATTGACCTTTTTACTATCACTATTGGGGAATATTATTTGTATTAGACCACTTGACTATCGCTATTGGTGGAATAATATATTAGTATTAGACCACTGTACTCTCACTATTGGGAAATGCTATTAGTATTGAACCACTTTAATATCACTATTGGATTATATTATTAGTAGTATAACACTTGACTCTCACTATTGGGGAATATTATTAGTATTATACCACTTGACTATCACTATTGGGGAATATTATTCGTTCTAGACCGCTTGACTATCGCTATTGGGGAATATTATTAGTATGGGTCCTACTTTACTATCACTATTGTGGAATATAATATTAGTATTGGACAACAAGACTATTACTATTGGGGAATATTATTAGTATTGGACCACTTGACTATAACTATTGGGGAATATTATTAGTATTGGACCACTTGACTATCACTATTGGGGAATATTATTTGTACTAGACCACTTGACAATCACTATTGGGGAATATTGTTGTGTATTAGACCACTTTACTATCACTATTGGAAAATATTAGTATTGGACAACTAAGGTATCACTATTGAGGAAAATTATTAGTATTAGATCAATTTACTATCACTATTGTGGAAAATTATTAGAATTGGACCACTTGACTATCACAATAGGGGCATATTATTAGTATTGGACCAATTTACTATCACTATTGGGGAAAAATTATTAGTATAGGACTACTTTAATATCATTATTGGGAAATATTATTAGTATTGTTGCGTGCCATGTTCCTGGAGGCCAGTGGTCGGCGGCTGTTTCGTAACACCTTGAGGGCTGGCCGATGACTCAAAGCCCGGTTGGCTCATAGTGGGAAAACCGCCGAACCTACGTCATAGATACCTGTCCCAACTGCGTCTTAACCCTTCGAGGGCGGCCGACGTGACAGCCAGCATATCCGAAACATGATGAAATATCTATTTTTAGACCCCTGTAATGCGGGGAATAACCGACTGTCTGGGCTAGTATAAAAGCACAGAATCGGCACATTTGAGCAGAG
>PNEQ01105790.1:0-11351 GCA_003012365.1 Medauroidea extradentata
TTACGGGGTCCTTATAAAGTATAGAAGGAATTATCATTCAAACAATATCATTTCTGTTTTTTTTTCTAGTCGACGTGGCTTCTACAATAATGCACTGTAATATTTCTTTATTTGTGAAATATGATATCAACTTTTAATTAGGGCTGGGGAATGAAGGGCAGGCCCGTGTTGTTGCTTGTGGAGTGTTGGGGGGGGGGGGGGGGGAGAGGCTTGGCAGGCTACACGTGCGTCGCTGCAATACCTCGCGTCTGCGACGAGCTTAGTGTTTGCGCATGCGCAGTCTTTAGTTCTTTAGTAGACGGGCAAGGGGAAGTGGAGAGGCCGGCCGTACCCGAATCATAGTTACGGAAACAACCGAAGCTGGCTTCATCGTGTAAGTACCTAGACATAAGTGCTCATAGCACGGGGATGAGGTAAGATGCTTCTTGGGGGGAAAGGGATGGTTGAAGGGAGGTAGAGGAGTCAGTCCTCCCTTTCTTCCTACGCTTCGTGCCGTTCCAAATACATTAGATACTTTTTCTTCAGAGTAGGGTTGCTGACACTGGAGTGTGGTGCTCGGCCGTCAAAGATTCAGCAAGGTATTGCCCAGAAAGAAAAAGATATAATAAAGGTTTCAAATTTCCGCATTTGACAAATGGGACCAGTGGAATGATAAGAGCCATGCTTGGTGAGAAGCATAGCTACCATCTCTATTCACAGCGTGCCAAACTTGCGTGCAATGTTTTCGTTGTAGCGGTGACCCTAAAATGTTATGTTTAAATAGTATGAAGTGAAGATCAACACATGCATCAAATTCAGATAGTATTTATGAAGTTACCGAAGTCCAAAAAGCCATTTTTAGCAATTTTATGAGGCCTGAAAATTATGTTTCTAACAAGAGCGGTGAATTTTTTTAGTTATGAAAGTATAGTTTCAAGATTGGTTTATTTTCGTAAATAAATGTAATATGAATAAGTTAAGAAGTTTCGCGTAAAACGGAATACGAGGTGAAGGCTTCCCTTAAATGTGGTTCGGGATAACGTGGTCACTTCTGAAACCCTGGTTATGATTTTCCTTTCAGAAAATGTCTACTTTCCTGTCTTTCGTAATATAAACAATGCACATTAAGAAACAATCAAAGTATGCTATACTGGTTGTGCTGCACTCAAAAGTAAATAATGTCCGAGGTGACAAAAATATTATTTGATTATTATTCTAGTCAAGATGTTCTTCAAAACTCCTCACTTTATCGCGAGCAACAAATAGTAGTATTAATAGTGTGTGTGATGAAACGAAAAATATGTGTTTGCTTGTCCCCCTATGTAAACCAATAGAGAGAGCAGCTAAATAATCCAAAAGTAAGCAAATCTTCTGTTGAAAGACTTCAAAGGTAAAGCAGAAAAAATACAGGCAAACATCAAACAACTCCTGGAAAACAAAGGATAGTACAAGATAATTTTTACATTTTGAATAATATTGTGCGCTAATATCTGAACACCCATCTACGGGACACAGACGGAAATGTAATGCTATCTATTAATGCACTGTTAAAAAATATGTGAATGTTACAAATAATGTCATTGTACTTTTAAAACCATTATAAAAGTGCAATGGTTGCGTTAGCATAAAAAAAAAGCTTCGTAGCTAGTCAATTGAAATAATTTAAATCAGGAATGTTAAGTTACACGCCAGATAAATTACATATTCTGTTATGTATTTAATTTTAATCAAGCACGTCTGTGCACAAACTATATGTTAGAGGAAAATAAACTGGGGAGTGTACTATAAACAAAAGTGTAAATTACAAGAATTTGCTAGTTTAACATTCTTGTATGAGTAGTTGTAGAAAACTGCTGCAGTTAGGTATAATTTTACCCTACTGTTACTAGGAATCAAAGAAGTGTACAAATATCTTACCAAAACTCACAATTGTACAGCTACTGTATATTAATAGTAGGTTAAATTCCACTTTAAAAAGTAAGAGTAAAAATACAATGGCAGAAAGCAAAATTAATAGTCATATGATTTTTACTAACACGTTGTATTAACACACTACATCTATGTAAAAAATGTCATGTTTAGTGCAGTAATACAACAATTTAATACGTTTAAATTTACACACCTGAAAATACCAATGTCATAAATAAATTTAGTGTCAACAACTGGCCCACATAGTTAAAAAATACACATACAATGTAAAATATTGATTACAACTTTTAAAGTATCCAGCGAAAATTCTAAAGAAATATACTAATTTTGCTGTAGGATGTCTGTAAACTGTGCAGAGCGTGCCAAGATATTACTAGAGCCACAAATTTGTGACAAAAGATTTTTGCATCATTTGGATTCAATGCCTTACGTAAAACATCCACAGCCTTTCTTCTAGTTATATGATTCAACGTTTTAACTCTCACTTGTCTCAGGGTTCTACTAGCAAATCACAGACCTACAGTATTAAAATCATTTTATTTTGATTGGTGCAGTCAGACGAGAGATGCGCTTAAACAAAGACAGGCTGTCAATAACCATGAAGCGGTACTGGTTGAACTAAAATGATGCAAAAATCTTTTCGCCACAAGCTCATTGCTCAAGATATGACTAGTTTTTATGTATAGCACACCCAATTTAATGTTACGCATATTCCGGAATTGATTCCATCCCAAGAAATCTACTTCCTATAAAGTCAATTGTAATCTAGTGGTTTCAGTTGAAAATGTCACATGTGTAACATGTAATCTAGTGGTTTCAGTTGAAAATGTCACATGTGTAACAACTTAAAGTTATTAAAAAAGGTAGATTTTTTGTTTTATATAACTTCAACGTTAATGGGGAGGGGGACAAGAGGGGAGGAAGAAGGGGGAAAGAAATTTAGTATTTAATATCTTAAAAGTGCAAATATTTAAAATTCACTTTCACCCTTAAGTATGTGGGAATGTATATATGTGTTGTTGAGCAAAGAATAATACCCCAATTTTGTAAGTCTGTATAATCACAACCAAACAACTTACAATGTTGTGTGACCACTCAAAAGAACTGTGGAACAATTAAGCTTCTGTACCATATCTTTATAAATGTTCAATGTGACCACCTTGAGCAGCACGAATCACATTGATGCGATACTCTAACTCGTTCCACACTCGTGCCAGCATGTTCGGTGTAACGGTGTGGATGTCGTCCAGAAGTGCCAGTGATGTGAGGGGTGGGGGGGGATACGGCCACACAACATTGCATTGTAAGTTGTTTGATTGTGATGATAGAAACCTTCAAAGTTGGGGTATTCTTTTATTACTCAACGTGTATATTACACACACACGCATGCATGCACACACACACGCACACACGTGCACACACACACACACACATACATATATATATATATATATATATATATATATATATATAGAGAGAGAGAGAGAGAGAGAGAGAGAGAGAGAGAGAGAGAGTTAAACTTATGTAATGGTAATGGATGAAACAATAGCAATATGTGAATCTTGTCACTAATGTATGTAGCCAAATGAATGTTGACAATGAAGCTACTAATATATTTCAGTTAGTAATCTGCGCCATACGTGTGCTTTAGAAAGAAATCAAACCGGTAGTCAGTGTTTGCGGTATGGGCAGTATATTCCAGAACTGGTATGTATTGAGGGAGTAGGCAGGTCTCGAGGCGCGTGCCGAAGGGGAGGCAGCAAGCTAGAACTTGGGAGTCCAAACTTCTAGAAGTTCGACACAAACAGAACACCAACATTAAATGAGAAATAAATTGTACTTTCACATACTGTAAAATCAAAATGAAATTTTAATATCTACACAAAATACGGTGGTGTAAAATCCTTAACGAATTTAACGGAGAATTAAATTGAATTGAACAACCGGGATTCAAAAGCAACCCAGAATTCTGAAAGTAAAATTTTAAAAAGGTGAAAAATATACTTCTTGAATATACTGTTTCTATAGTCATCTATGGACTAGGCCTACGAGTTTTGCCGTGCAACCATTGCCAACCCTGGATTTGTCTTTTGTTTTTAACGTAGAAATTTTTTTTCTGTATCCGATGCTGTTTCAAAGAAGAAGAAGAATTTATTTCTAGGAGTGAAGCAAGCAAGTTCACTTCCTAAGCTTTGTGTTGAGCAATCTGTATATGTTTTGTATTTCGGCCAGTTTAGTTTTGGAAACAGTTAAAAGGGGCTTCCAAATTGAGGAACCCAAATATAATCGTATACTTACTCTCGGTTCTGGAGTGGAGGAAAAAAAAAGTCTGTGACATATTTATTAATATGACCTAAAAAAATGCTATATTAAAAAAAAAAATAAGTTTTGTAAGACTTCAAAAATAGTTTTTATTTTTTTTCTCAAAGAAATTAAAAGTTTTATTTTTCCTTAAGGTTTATTAACTGAAGTGCAGTTTTGATTTTTCCCCCCCTTATGTTCTAAGAAAATTATTGGGTCCACGGTGGTCGAGGGGTCAAACCTCTTGCCTCCCACCAAGGCGATCTGGGTTCAATTTCTGACGGGGTCTGTCCCCGGATTTTTGCACATGGGAATTGTGCAGGACGAAGCCGCTGGTCGGCTAGTTTTCTCTGGGATCTCCAGTTTCCTCCGCCCATTCATTCTGGTGCTGCTCCATACTCACATCATTTCACCCCTCACCAGCCCTAAAGACCTCGATGTTAAACGCTGACCAAAATCTCTCCACTCTACTCTAGAAAGTTCTCTAAATATACATTAAGCTTATGGCTAGTCTTGATATGTTTACTGCAAATTTTGCTGACTTTACATGTACTGTCAAACTCTTATTTTTCCACTCACCCTCCACGCCCTTGTAATTTGCCATTATTGTAAACAAGAACCCCAGCACACTTCCCTGTGGCACCCCGGATGTAATCTCTCCCTCTTGCGGTAAGGAATCTCCCACATATACCCTCTTGTCTCCGTCCATTGAGGAAGTCTCCAATCCATCTCACTACAACTTTGTCTACCAGCAATTCATCAACTTTCCTCATTAACACATGTGGTACCTTGTCAAATGTTTCTCCTCATCAACTGCCCATATCAAGTCCTCTGTAAGCCCAGCCAGCTGTGTCTCGCATGAATAACCCTTCCTGTATCCATGCTGATAACCCTGCAACCAGTATAACCTGCACTAAACACTGGACCACCAGTATCTCCAATACCTTCCCAGTATTTGATGTAAGACTCACTTGTAGCTGCTACGCCTCCCCCTATACACTCCCAGTACGAAAATTGAGACAACTACTGCTTCTTACCAATCTTGTGGTAACTCACCTCCTCCAGAGATCTGTGAAACATTATTTCTAGATATCTGACCAACTCTCCCCCACCAAACTTAAAAGAGTTCTATTTCCTTTACCATCTGGACCAGTAGCATTATTACATGTTAACCTTTTAATTACGTTTTCTACATCTCACTTGACTTACTAATTGTTAGTTTCCTAAGAGGCTCCTGCGCCCTGAGTACAAACTCGTCCGGGACGTTGCAATATGTGCTGAGGGCTAACGAAACACGTGCCACAAACAGTGGATACGTGTTTCTGTGGAGTCATGGAGATAACGAGGATCTACGTCATCAATATTTACGGAAGCTAACGGACAGAATATTGGTGCTATTATTTAGCTAATGCGTGTTGAAAATGTAATTTCTCATCATGGTTGCAGTCTCTTAGCTACCACTTTAAACTCTTGGAGACTTATATGGTAATAAAATACATTATATTTAACATATCTATAGGTCATTCGGAATAAAGTGAGCACTAAAGATTTAACCTTTGAAAAAACCACTAGCTGATACTGCACATAAATCAACATTAACAACAGTTACATTATTGTTTGTATGGTTGGTAGCGAATAATTGCATGTAGTTCCGTGTATTTTCTTATTTGAATGCAGCATTAGTGAAACAACATCAAATGCAAAGGACCTCTATGTATTTAATATACTTTAAAATATTTATTTAGGTTTTTACTGACATACCTACTGACTGTATAATTTTATTTAATTAGCGCCAGCACAAAGCGATGCAACTGAGTCGATTATCGTTGGCACATGCCACCAACTTTTCGCGCCACAGAGGTAGTTTAAAATTTCACCGACAGATGGCATCAGAGTTACGTTTTCGCAGCTTCGCTTGGAAGCGAATTGCGTCATTTAGTTTGTCCATTGTGTATTGAATATGGGTTTCTGATAAACACATTCAAAAGTATTAGAAGTGACTGGTTATGAATATCATTGCTAAATTATATGAAGTCATTAGTAAAGTAAGTTGTTATGTTTTATGATCGCCAGCCTGAGTATCTGGAAATAGAAACAGCATTTTTTCCCTGTTTCATATATTAAAAAAATACCTATTTGTTTTTCTCTTTACGTGCGTCGTCGTCATTCATTGCAGTATGCTGAACGGAACTTGAATTCTTGAGTTGCATGTGTCGTGTTTTTTTTTGTGGCGGTTTTAATTTAAAAGTTCGAATATACTGTGCATGCGTTTACGAGATTTCGTAACAGTAATAGCCCCATTAGAGTAGACGCAGAGAAACCGGTGTTATAAGATGTTTACTCACAAGTATTTATAACTAAGATTACTTACTGAGTATAGCACATATTCAACGCCCATACATTTAATGAGTACATATTGTAGCTAAAATTTATCGAAGCAGTGTAACGTAGCTGTAAACATTGTACAAGCCTATGTAAATAAAATCACGTGGCAATGTTGATGTTTACATGCAGCGGAAAGATATAAACTGGCAGAAAATAGAAATTAATCAGGGCTTTTTTGAGTGCTTACTTTATTGCGAATCACCTATACTGATATTTTGTTTAAAAAAGTAGTTGTAATGTTGGCCACTGCAACGATTATTCCTCATAAGTATTCCTGTATCATTATTACAAGTATTGAACTCGTGGAGAATTCTGTTTAAATTATTTTACACATATAGTCCTACAGATTTTATGCAACACAAAATGTAATGTTCACGATGAAATTCAATAGTAGCGTGTTTCTTTGTTACAACAAAATTTTTTCATCATTTTATTTATTAAAGGTTGTATAGTAATCATCACTGGTTTTATAATGTGCCAAGATTTACTTATATAAATCCTTATAAGCTTTAGTTAGGCATACCATTATGTTTGTAATATTAAAATACTTAGTGTTGTATTACAATAGATTGTATGTTTTTATTACGTCTGAAATATTGATCTTTTACACCCTGCACCATCTGATGATTAAAAAAGCAACAGCGTACTACGTAGTTCGGCTGCTGGCTACTGACACCATTGGATATGTGAATGCATAATTTTTAATTTCTCCTAGTCTCCATAACATAAACTGATAATTTAATACACAGAATAATGCTCGGGGATAATTAAAAGTGCAGAGTTAAGCTCTCAGTAATATTTTTGTATTTATTTAGATTCAAACTACATAGCCTAACTATTCTATAAAAATCAAATCATACTGTTTTTTTTTTTTTAAGTAAATATTTGCTGCTAACGTATTTTGTATCACCAGCCATTTTCCTCGTGGAGGATACCACGATGTAGAAGCAGTGTCCACCGTATGCAAAGTGCATATCTACTCAAACCCTGGTGGGTCATCAAACTCGAAAATTGCAGTGCAGTAACGAAATAAGAGGTTTCATACTCAGCACACTTCTGAATGCTGTGAACACTGAGAAAATCACTTCTTAATGAAACAAAACTTGCAATGTTTAATGTTCATATTCAGGCCACTGGGCTTCCCTTACTTCATAATTCCAATCATCCTGCTACTCAAACACTGACAAATACTAGGCCTGCAGCAGTTCTGCCTTATCCTTACCAGTTGTTTTTGTTGCAGTGGTGTATCGGTAAATAAAAAACTGTGGTAGTGTTTTATTTAAAGTGTTGCAGTAAAGGGAAACATGGACATTAATTTCGTCACTACTTTTGTGTGTGAACTGGAAGAAAAAAAATCTAGGTAAGTTGTTTCAATACTTCAGAATGGTGTCTGAATTCATGAATACATACTTCATCTGGAAGAGGTCACGGACTCTTGAGAAAAGGTAAACGCACTGAAGTTCGTGACTGTACAGAAGTTCAATAGTGTTTGGGTCGATACAAGTTAATCCTGTGTACATATCAATTGCACATATTGATAGTGCGGTATGTTCTATGGATATTCTGCTTTCGACCACAGTAGTTCGCAACCCTTCACCACGCAAACGTCGGAAGGAAAAAAATTTTTTTTGTGTTACTCAGCGTTGACATTGCTGATGAATTAAGTGTTTCTGTGAAATTCCATAAGCAGGTAAGTATATCCCTTAAGGTTTGTGGTGCGTAATATAATGTTTAATAGACTGTGCCCAGAATTATTAGCATAAGTACATGTTGCCGAACATATTGGAGATAACATTCATATATATATATATATTATTATTATGAGGGTATTGAACCGGAAAAGCCATTGTACGAAAGTTCGATAGTGCGAAAATTTGTATTGTATTGAAGTGACTATACGTATAACATGCCGGATAATCAAAATGTGTACAGAAAACCCAAATTCAAGCATAGGTACAGTAATGTTTTGTGACAATTATCGAACTTTCATACACTGTGCACAAATGTTCGATAATGATATTAATTTGGGTAATTAGCTTAAATACACATCACAGTATAAATATAAATTCAGAATACAGAATTAGGGCACGAGTTTAATAAGTTTACTTAGCTGTACTAAAAGCCCCCAACGCCACTGCTTGACTCTTGTTGGCACACATGTTCGATACTGCGCCAAATCGTGTTGTATTAATATTAGTGTCGGTAACTATCTGATGTTATGTACTGTAACACAACAAAAGTACAGGGTGTAAAGTAACCTAAAAGTATAATACTGTGTGTGTACTCACTGTTCTCCCCAGCAAAAAATTGATAGCTGGGTGGTTCACGGGACCAGCTGGGTGCATCGTGGAATTAGCTTGATGGTGTTGATAGGAATGTCTGTCTCTTAGCCAGGTGGTAGAGAACACTGGCCGGGTGGGGCACCCAGAAAAATGGGCCTGGGGAGAACACTGTGCACAGGTAACAATGGCGAAATGTGAAGCAGTGATGGCTGCAGTGCATGATGTCATACACGAGGGTTTGAATATCTATCAAGCTGCACGGAAACATGGTGATGAATATTCATCAGCCATGATAATCATCTGGCCACAGTTTAAAATCACACAATAAAAATGGACCGGCAGGAATCTTTTACGCTAATTCAGTGCTTAGCGTGTTGTTGCGATGCTGCATTTCAAGGTCGACTTTATAGCTCAGTCACTTCTGAGCCTCTAATGTGTACGCAGGCAGGACCCTTAAGATAGCCTATTGTTTTGTTAATATCTAAATGTGTGCAATTACTTACTCCAAGGTTTATTATTTATGTTTCCTACATTTCTGTGTGAACTTTAGTTAGTCTTACGTTAATGGTTTGTTTACATCATTATATAAATGTCTGCAATAACTAGCTCCATGGTTTGTTGCTACGTTTTATTTCCGAGTGAACTTAGACTGAGTTATTGTTTTAGCTTTTTTTATCAGTATTTGGGTTAAAAGAATGTATTGCTGAAAATAATTTAAGTTAACTTACTGTCAAAAATGTTTTGTATTGTAATTGAGATGTTGTCCAATTGTTCAGACTAAAATTCATGCACTCGTTGCGGGAAATCTTGTGATACATAAAATTTTTCAGTTTTCAGAGTGCAACAAGTGCATTGAATCTACTGTTTTGTTTAGTAAGTTTTCACTATCATTTTGTTGGTGACAAATGTCCTGCTGCGCCATTTTCCTCTGCGAGGTGCCATTTTGTAGATACATCAGGATGTGTCGCTTTTCACATTCAGCTGGCAATGGTTTTTCAAAGTTAACATCTATACTTCTGCAAATGGAATTAATTAAGCAGAACATACTTAATCAGTTTGTCGCCAACATAAGCTGTACCATGCATTTTTTTCTCTAGGATGCATCGTTTGTTAGCTATAATCGGTTTTCCGAAAGTATCGAACTTGCCAGCAGCAACTATAGGACATCCCAATGAGCGCCTCGTTGCTATCGAACTTCTGTGCATTTGCAAGGGGTATTTAAAAAATTAATATAAAAAAAAATTACTCACCCAAATTCAACAAAATTTTAAACATTAAGATCCACAAAGGACGGTTCAAACTTTCGTCCTATACGTACATTGTGCAGAATTAACATTGTAGTTGGATGCTAGAAATTATTTCATGCCAAAATATCCTTAAGGTATCGAATACTGATTTGACCAGCTCAGTAATGTAAATCCCATACAAAGGAAACAAACTGAGCCAATTCCACATTCACTTCACCTACATCATAAAAATAAGCATAACTTTAAAGTAGGCCTACATGAACATTTCTAGTTCCCAAAATCTGTGCCACCACCTGTTTAAGGCAGAGTATAGAGGAAGAGGGAATAACAGGCAGAAGATCCAGGTGATGATTTGCAGAAAAGAGCGAGTTACAGTTAATGCTTAGGTCGGTGAGGGAGTGGAATTTACTTCCATAGGAGCTGGCGACAGTGAAGGCCGTGCTACAATCAAGTTGTCCCATGCTGTGTCCATTGGACACTGTGTGCCGATTGGCTCAAATGATCACGTAACATTGTCCCTCGTGTCCCTTGCTGTCTCTTTGTCCCATGTCTCGTCTTGTCCCATGTATATGGCCAATATTTATAAATTTGTCCCTTCGTCCTATGTCCTTCGTCAAGTTAAAGAAGAAGAATAATTACCAAAACATTAAATGCCGCCAAAATTAGCTCGTAAACATAAACATTCGTATTCATAATGTCAGTAGAGAATGTGGAATGTAAAAAGAGCATTATTTAAAAAAAATAATAATAATATTTAAACCAAATCAGCGCCAATAAGTTTCACAAACGTGACTAATTGACGAATTTTTTAAAACAGCCTTTAAAAACACCGCTAATACTTTTTTATTAATCAAAGTGTATAATTATTGTCAGTCTCCAAATCCACATAATAGGTACATAACAAAATAATGGGCGATCGAAAATACGAAAACTCCATTTAAATTAACTGCACTCTGGTGTCGCTTTTCTGAATCTGCAGGATGAAACAGCTCTATTGTGGCATCACATTTCTGGGTGTCCCTTGGTGATGTCAAGAGACGATGGGACAAGAGGACACGAAGGACCAAGAGACATGCGAATGTAGCACGGCCTTGAGGGGGATTAAAAAGTTCAAGAGGGAATTGGTAGGGGATTGAGGAGGTTACAGCTTGCCACCGGGCAGCTGCACAGTTGCAAGTTGGTGACCGTGAAGGGGGCTGGGAGGTTAAGAGGTCTGGAGGGTTTGTAG
>PNEQ01105791.1:0-19893 GCA_003012365.1 Medauroidea extradentata
TATTGTGATTGGTACAGTCAAATGAGAAACGTCACAGTTCAAAGGCACGCTGCCAATATCTATGAAGCAGAACTGCAGACGTGCACATAAGGCACTGGAACAAAGTGGGGCAAAATTCTTTTCGCGAAAAGTTCATGTCTCTAATGAGATTGCGTTACCTGAATGAGATTGCGTTACCTGAATGAGATTGCATTGCCTGAATGCGATTTCTTTAGTGTTACGTGAATGCCACCAAATTACCTGAATAAAATTGCATTACTTGAAAGAGACTGCATAACCTGAAAGATATTGCATTACCTGAATGAATGAGATTGCATTTCCTGACTGAGACTGCGTTACCCAAAAAAGACTGCATTTCCTGAATGAGACTGCATTACCTGAATGAGGATTTCACTACCTAAATGACAATTGCACTATCTGAATGACAAATGACAATACTTGAAAGAAAATTAGTACAGTGATTTTTTAATATTCACGTCATTGCTTGTATTGGTTCAAATTTTTATTTGTGTATTAGTGCCTTAACCTTATCATATTTTCATCACGCAACCTTTTGCAATATTATGACTTTTAAATTCTCGTTGCTTTTCAGACATTATTTCTATATATTGGTTCTCAATCATGTATTTACCTATATGTATCTGTTAAGCGTATGTTTCGTTTTTGACTTAGAGTAAGACAGCAATCTTTATCTTCTTCAGATTTGAAATCAACACATGTCACAAGGCTTCGTTCACAATATTTTTGGTCAGTTGTTTTATAATCACTTGTTATCACCTGTACATTCCATTGCTGCACACTTACAATAAATGAAGAGATTTAGGTGGTCCTTAGTAATACAGTACTAGCTGTTGTCTGCGACTTCCAATTTTTAAATATTTTTTGGGTATCCTGAAATCTACCTTCACTTCTATTCCATATCTTCGAAAATGCTAAATTATGCATAGTGTCGTTATAGTGTCATTAGTAACCATTTTAGAAACATTAGAAAATTAATTTTTTACTAATTTTAGGTACCCCGTTCGGCCGCACTGAGATTCCCAAACATGTTCCGTTGGCAGAGATTTCAGTAGATAGTAGACAGAGAACTTAGGAATCTCGTTAATCCATTCATTCGCTACATCATATGTTGCTCACGTCTTGGGTCATGTGGTTTTTAATTTTTAATAAATTTTATTTATCTTGGTAACTTGTCCCCTTTCTAATTTTTTTTAAATTTTCTGCAGTGGTTTTGCTGGACAATATATATAGGAAAAACTTGAATCTCTTTAGTCCATTCATGCGTGTCACATATTTCTTTTTGTGTGTTCCGTATTGTCTTCCCCTCTTCCTTTTTGTCAGAAACCTTTGCGGGTGCATGCACATCAACAACTAGCCAAAGTTTCATAGCAATCTGTTAAATTGTATATAGGCCCTATTAAAGGCCGTTCACGATAAAGTGAGCACTGCATACAGTTTTCTTTCAGCTGTTTTGCAGTCCTTTTTACTATTTTTAACATAGAAACTTCCAGGTAACTAACAACCAATGTAAATGTTTCAACACTCTCAAAATTTAACATGCATTGTCGCAATTAAATATATTTTTAATCAATTACATGTTCTACTGAGGGCTCAGGTTATGGCGAACAGCCTATACTAAAAAACATGCAGACATTCGTGTTTATATTTAATATTACTACGGACCCCTAATTTTGGTGAAAATAATTTTGCCTTCGCTTTACTGACTTACGTGCTAATCTGCAGCTCTGCTTCATAACCAGTGATTGGACGTCTTAGCTCTGACGTGTCTTCGGGTTTTACTGGCAAATCACAGAATTGTGAAGTTGTAGTAACGTTATTAAGATTGGCAAAGTTAAATGAGAGACATAACTTCACAAATACACGTTGCCGATAACCATGAAGTAGAACTGCAGATGAGTACGTAAGTCACTGAATCAAAGTGGGGCAAAATTCTTTTCGCGAAAATCAGGGGGCCCTAAATATTATACACAATTGCAAACGGGCCTAGGCGTACTCATAGCCATCTTTAGTAGAAGGCCGCGGCCATAAATCTGGCATCACTGCCAAGAAGGGTCATTTTAACACTTTCTTTAGCTCTCCAACGACAGTGGTTGTCCCTGATTCGTCGGCATGTAGACAAAATAACGAATCAGGGACAGCCAGAGTTAAAGAAGGTGTTAAATGGACCCTTCTTGGCAGTGTTGCCAGATTTATGGCCGCGGTCTTCTACTAAAGATGGCTATGGCGTACTCCAATTACGGATAATACACTGATATCGTTCCATAGTGCAAAATTTGCACAAGTACTTGCCCCTATCCTTAAATCTACAATATTAATTTAATATATCAATTTCATATAAGCAAAAGTGTTCATCCGCACTTCCCGAGGAATCGGGCTAGGGTTAACTTCTGTCTCGGAGAAAACTGAAGACGACATAAAACTATGCAGATCTAGGACTATCTGCAATTTAATTTCTGTGGGTGTCAGCAGTAGTCATTTGCCAACAACTTCGCCATCAAATTCTCATTTTGATAACGTTGTAGTTTTAGCATTACCTGAATGAGAATCACCGAAATGAGAAAATGCGTGCGTTTGGTGTTCCTGTAATTTACAGGAAACAATTCAAATGAAATTTTGTATTTTACCCGACACCTTTTATCAAACGAAACGTAACACGCTTGAGAATACATTTGTAGTTTGTTTACTGCTCCCGTTACCGAAATGAGACATAATTAAGCTACGGGCAAACATTATACGTTTTTTCTTTAAGATATTAATTTAACGTAAACAAAAGCGTGTAACTTAACATCTAATGTTCTGTCACAATCATTGAACCTTCTAGAAGTTTTTTTACAATGACTTCGGCGGGATTTGTTGTCACACAGTAGAATCACCTTTAAAGCGTAACCGAAATGTGACACAAATTTGGCGACAAGACTTCATTGCAGCATAAGATACCGTAGGTATAGTCTCGAGATGCGTGTCATTACAACCTTTATTATATTTTATTCCTTAGCCATCATATTATGCAAAACGTTTATGAAACTCAACTTCCCAGTTGTAAAACACACTTAAAACTGCGCGCAATACCTGATACCTGGCTGATAGCAAGCAGTGGCGACTATTTGCGTAAATTATTATCGAATTTCAAGTGAAATAAAATACATATTTGCGGTAATTGTGTATTTAAATAAAAGCTGACGAGTTCTAAAATGTACACGGGGAAATGTACTGGCATTTCCTACAATATGTGATTAAAATGCTGGAGACAAGTTGTGGCCAGTTTAGTAAAAAAAAAAAAAAAACTCTTAAAATGTTCAAAGTCGAACAGTTATAACGGCCAGAGAACGAGAGTGCTGTCACTCCGACGGACCAGCCGTTTCCATTTAGCGCCCTAGGCGGCAAACGCAGTTTGTTTTATTTTCATTTAGTTCTTTGAAGTGTTTTCATTTAACGACTGGAATTCAAGTTCTTCCCTCACTGGACACTCGGACTCATTCATTGGCGTGCCAAGTGAGTCCCTCTGTTCCTCGATGAAGAAAATAAGGACTCTGGGAGCAACTTGACCATTGGATGGGAAAAACGAAATAAATTCATATCGCTCGCGTTTAGTTCAGAATTTATAAATTATACCGTAACCTTTTGAGCTCTATGAACGTAACAGAGGTCCCAAAGTATACGTCGCCCACAGGGAAAGGATATATTTGCAACAAAGATTTTTACGTTAACTTGTTTTTATGTCTTACATACAAATTTGCTGCTCTGAATCAATGGTCAGTGATTGTATGTTTATAACGCTCAGTGTCTTCAGGTTATATCTGCTAATCACAGAAGTGTGGTGTCGCAGTAACCCCAGTAGCAACCAATATTGGGCCAACGTTGAAAATAGGTTGGTACCGTTGGCATTACCTTGTGTTGGAAAGCACACGTAAATTCAACGTTGGGTCATTGTAGTATGTCAGCAAATATGTTCGAAAATTTATTATTATTGCAATGAACTAGCAGCGTTCTGAAAATTGTTACATTAAAGAAGAAAATTTCTGAACATATTGGAAGACCTAATTATTGTAATTTAAATTTTGTGGGTTGAATGCTGGCAACAAGTTGGTAAACATACTGTTGGAGTTTAATGAGTATAATTTCATTGCGCCAACGTTGCAAAACCCACATTTTACACAAAAGTTTCAATATCACGCTTTTAAAATACAACATAACCAATCATTCAAGTTTATAACATAAAGAGGTTACTTAGTTAAAAATAATAATAGTATGTGTTTTTGTTCTGTTCGTTATACGTTGGAACAATGTTAAAAATCCAACTGTTGGATAATAGGTTGTTCCTAGTATATTGGTCCAACGTTGCACAACCTAAATTATGCCAACCACAGAAAATCTTTTGTATGTAGCTTGGCTGAGCGTTGGTAACAAATTAGTAATCATACTGCTGGTGTTAGATATGTAATTTTTACATTTAACCAACATTGCTCAAACAACACATTTTTAATAAAATATCTGAAATACATTTAGAAAGACACCAACGCTCCTTGTTTATAAGAAAATATTATGATAATAATGGTATTAGTAAAAATTCTGCATTATTTGAAATATGTAACGTTGGTTACATGTTGGCAAAATGTTGAAAATTCGACGGTTTGATATTGGTTGTTTTCAGTATGTTGGCCCAACGTTGTATAACCACATATTATGCCAATTTCAGTAAATTTGGTCCTACGTTGCATAACCCACATTATGCAAACCACAGAAATTTTTTTGTTTGTAAGTTGGCTGACGTTGGCAACAAGTTTGTAAACCGACTCCCCCAGTAACACAAATTGTGTTTCTTTCTAAAAACATGTCCATTATATTCGGAAATGCAAGGCAATAATGAAGACAGTAATTTGTAAATTTTAATTTATTGGTTAACTGTTAGGTACAAGTAGATAAATACATCGTTGGCAATAGGTATGCGCCTTTACGTTGGGTTAACACTGCGTAACCCAGTGAAAATATTTGGTATGTAGGTTGGTTGAACATTGCCATTGTTAGTAAACATATCGTTAGCACAAGATACATTTTTCTTTGATATTTTAAGTTAAACAATTTTAAATTTTCATTAAATAGTATTTATCTTTCATACATAATTAATCAACATGTGATAGCGTAGAGCAATAGGTAAAGCGATGGGCTTCTAATAACAAGGACTCCAACCTAATCTCTGACTAGTTCGAATCTACCTCCATTCTGCCCAAAATTAATTTACTGATTTTAATAATTTGTGTAACCTACAAGAACACAGAAAATAAAATAATTTAGAATATAATGCTTAATTTAACTTTTGTAGCCAATTTTGAGTGTATTTTGTAGATAAACGTCGGTAAATGGTTAGCATAACGTATGTTACACAAACCATGATAACAATCCGACAACGTTGGGCCAATGTAGGAAATTAGTACGAATCCAACCGAAATACAAGATTGGACCAACATAATTTTACATATTTCAACGTTGAGACAACGTTGGATGTCAACAAAGAATTAGTGTTGGCCCTACGTTGTTTTACGCGACTTTTCAATGTTGAGCCAACGTTGCATGCTTGCGTTGGCCCAACGTTGGTCGAACCAACAGTTGCTACTGGGGAACTTTTTTTTTTACTGACACAATCAAATGAACGATGTCTCTGTACATATACACATTACCAATAACTATGATGCAAAGCTGCAGATGTTTACGTAAGGCATTGATACAAGCTGGTGTAAAAATTTTACCGCGAACATTTCTGTTTACGTTGTCTACCATTGGGCGAGGGACTGTTGTCAAGCACGTTGGCTTTTGGACAGTGCTGTAGGCACTTGGGAGTACGAAGTAGGAAACAATAAACACATAGCGACCCGGATGTTTGCATGTGGGAAACACTCCAGACGATACCGTTTGTACACGGGTTTTCTCAGGGAGCCCCTTCCTTCTCTCCCGTCCATCACTCCGCTTCCGCTCCATACTCATTTCATGTCCGATCCCCCCTCACCAGTGCCAAAGACCTCTGACCAACATTCTCCACTTAGTTTCATCACGGTGGCTCAGGGAAGACACTGCTCGCGTCGCGAACACTCACGAACAAATTATGGAATATCCAATACACACTTTCATGAAGTAAAGAGATTTTGGTCGTAGCTTACATCTAGGTCTTATCGCTGTACTCACATTCACGTGACGTCAGATACTGAACTAGGATTACGTAGCTGATGTGTAAAATAGAGAAAAAGCAGGTACTAAAATCTTCAAACAATTACGTAAATTTAACGTACCAACAATTATTATCATGTCGGCAACCCTGTACAATTTGAATATTATGTATTTAATTAAGAAAATATAAATAATTTGCCTATATTATATGTAGATAATCGAATAACCTTACCATAAAATACAGGGTGTAAGAAACAACCGCATAATAAACACACCACGCGAATCATCGGCTAAATTGGCAAAATGTTATATGACGACACATTGCACAACGTGGCAACACTGCATGGAGAGGAGAAAGTCCCCTCTCGCGTTACATTTTTACACTGTATGTTATATGAAGTAAACATAGAATCATGTTTGGACTGCTCGGGATTTTAACCTGCACCCATAATATAGGCCTACAGGTCAGAAGATAAGTAAGATACCGTAAACTGGGGTTATTTTGACCTTGTGGGGTAACTTTGTCCACTCAAATTTTTGGTTTTTATGTTATTTAGTGACGAAAGTTTCAAACGTTAACTATAAGAATCGAAGGAATTTTTCAAAATATTCGGCTTAGATTTATCTGTTTATTTAACAGAAAGCCCAAAATTTTATATTTTGAAATGTCAAAGTAACCCCGAAAATGTTCAAAGTACCGTACGGTACTGTAGTTGTGGAGCGCAAGAGGGAACTAACTACAGTGCTATGTTGCCACAGTGTGCATATGAAATAGGTAAATGTCGTAGGAAAATATTTTTTCACTAACATTTTCGTCTCCAGTTTAGCCTAGAATGCGTGTGGTGTGGTTATAATGCGTTTGTTTTTGGACATCCTGTATACATAAATATTTTAAGGGGTCATATAGTTTTAGGGGCCATGCTCTTTTTTTTTTAGCAATACTAATTTTTTACGCCTAAACGAGAGCAGATATAACAAATCTGTCTGGCAGTTTTCTTTAAAATCGTAATCTCCATGTTGACTGATTTTTGTCAAGGCAGTAAATGCTGTGGTTTTAGCTAATAATGTAACTAACAAAGTTATGGTCAATTGACTTTCTTTAGTCGAAACCGTACAATTTCTTAATTTGAAAAATTTAGAAGCCACGACAAAACCATTATAAACAAATCTGCCAAACAGGTTTTAGATATATGTTCTCGTTTAAGTTTAAAAAAATAACTATCTGAAAAACAGTAGAAACTAAACAGCATGGCCGTAACGGCGTACTCTCCGGGATGTTGGCAGCAATGTATGGAAAATTATTGTGCGTATTAACACTGTGCTAAAAAATCTAAAGTTTACGCCTGTGGGGGGTGAAATTCATTTTTTTGTTTATTTAATGCAAAATAATGTTTAATTTTTGCTCCGCAAGTGAAAGAAAGTAAGATAAATGTGCTTTACCTTACCTTGGTGTACAGTTATACCATAACATTTACTGCCCCGTTTAGAAGAAAATAATCAAAGGTTCTATCCACTATGTAATTTGTACAGACTTTGCATCAATGAAATTACAGGGTCACAAACTAAATTCTCATATTTCCAGCGGTACAAACATTGAATATTATATATATTCAATGGTACAAAGGAAACGTTGCACGCCAAATTAGTGCATCGCACGTAGGAGCGATAGTTCTTCAGTATAGACCCCCCCTTTTTTTTTGCGAAAAGAATTTTGTCTCACTTTGTTTCGGTGACTTACGTGCACATCTGCAGTTCTGCTTCGTGGTCAGTGATTGGATATTTTAACTGTCACGAGTCTTGCGATTATACTGGAAAATCACAGGCATGTGGTGTTGCAGGAACTTTATTGTAATTGGCTCAGTCAACTGGGATACGACTGTTCATATAGACACGCTGCCAATAACCATGAAGCAGAATTACTGATGTGTACGCAAGGCACTGAAACAAAGTGGGGCAAATTTCTTTTTCGCGAAAAACAGGGGTCCTTAGTCATCAGGCATCCGCGTTAGTATAGCCCTTATCTCTCTTTCGCTTCTGAGCTTCAACGTTCAAATGTGATTCACTTAGGCGGTGCCCTTAAGGCCCTTACTAGCATATGTGTTTTGCTAAACGCCACTATATAAAACATTATAGGTGTGTAAAATAAATTAAATCTAAGGGCTTGGATCTTTTTAATCGAGTTTACAAAAAAAAAATAACATATGAGTGCTTTCTATGTATAGAAGATAAGGTTTCTTTCAATTTCAGTCAGACTATTGTACCAAAACATCTGCATTATCGTAAGCGGGGGTGATTTTGCGACACTTTAAAAATACTATTTTTGTTTTCATAATGGTCAACTGTGAATAATTAAAAGTCATTTGGCTGCTTATTGTTAGTAACTTATCGCAAGTCTTTGTTCGAGGCTAACAAATATGCGGAAAACACTTTTTTTAATGTTACAAAGTCACCCCACATTTCCAAAGTCACTCCCGCTTACGGTACCATTAAAAACAATTTTTCTTGAAATTTGGACTTACTGCATTTTAACAACGACTGATTTAGTTATAACGATTCCATAGAACATTTTCATGTAAGGGGGTTAGTACTGATCGTTTTCATCTCCGTTGCTGTATTGGCGGCTTAGTTTTTTTTTTTTTTTTTCGCAATCGCAGATGCAACCAAACAATCTAAAATATTTGTTGGCCACCATTAACAAAATTTATGCCTGGCACACAATGAAAACTTATCTGTTCACATGGGTTTTCACTGTAATATTTGGTCTGCGAATCTTGAAGAAACCTATCGATGTTTATCATAATTCTACAAAAATTATTTATTTTCATTGCAATGCCGCATTTCACGTGGCGTGTAAAAGCTGAATAACAATATTTTACCTCTTTTTTTCAGATAATCACGGTTATTAGAAAAATAGCATTATTGTGGATACTACGACATTTAATTTACCATTTTTAATTATTGTTTAAGCTTTATGACAGCATAAGTTGAAACTCCCTATTATATTAACCTAATCATGGGAAAAAGTAATGGGATGTCAGTGTGTAATTTCTATGACCTGTGTCTAAAGCTTAATTATTACTGTAGGGCTGAGTTAAAGAAATTTCCCTCCAATATCAATATATATATCTTAAATCCATACATCTTAGACAAACTTTCAAAATGCCAAATTTTTTTTATGTAATTAAAATATTACGTTTTATAATTGAAACTGACCACAATAATTAAAATAAACTTGCAGTATGGCTGGATATTGTAAGATCTAAATGTCTTCACTGAGTATTATGTGTGAACTAAGTCTGGTGAAATTTGGTCCATTTGTTCAGTCTCTGATTTTTGACTAGATGAATTTTGCACCAACTTTTTTGAATGCCATACGTGATCGTCTGCAGTTCTTCTTCGTAGACAGTGATTTTATGATTTTTTAAACTCGAAGCCTAGGGGTGCTTCCCGCAAATCCTAGACGTGTAGTGTCGCACTAATGTTTTTTCTGATTGACACAGTCAGCGACTCTTCTGCAGACGGAAACATCGCTAGTAACTACCAAGCAGAGCTGTAGACGAGCACATAAGGCATTGAAACTAAGTGGCGCAAGATTATTTTCATAAAAAATAATAGGCTCTGTCGATGTTTTTGAAGTAGTTTTATAAGGCGACCGATAAAAACACCTACTCAGACAAGCAATTAATACGGACATGAAAAATTCGCGTTTTCTTTTCGACACACGCTAGATTTCAAACAACTGTAACTTCGTGTCACTTTCCCAATTGGTCCTTGGCTTATTTGAACACCTCCTGGAGGCCGCTGAGCTAATAATAAAGAAGCAACTAAGCGCTGGTCCAATAACGTGGTTCCACGCTGTCAGTAAACAGCCAACGATCAGCTGCTGTCTGCCTGAATACACATATATTCTTGGAGTCTAGCCTACACGTCATTGAACCCGCGAATTTTTCCCGTTTCTAGCAATTGACGGTAAAGTCACAACTTTTGGAGACTGCCTTGCCGAGAATACTGTTTGCTTACTAATAAATATTTTCTATAATACAAAATAATTGCATTTTATGCTCGCTTCAGATGTCGAGTACAAGTACGATGAAAGCTGTACACTGATATATTTGTTAAAAACGTAACGTATACAGACTTATATGAAAAAAAAATGTTGCAGATCGAATGTATACACACTTTATACACGGGCAAGAAAGTGTTATTTATAGTCTACTAATTGTTTCCTTCAGAAATTTAGTGAAAGAATGTCAATCAATCAAAATATTTTAGTGACTTTACTCTGGTGTAACATAAACCTCAAATAAATGTACTTTCATGAAATAACTTAACCCTTACCAAATACGCCGATTTGTTTACTGGCGAGTATCCAAGATCAGTGAACGAAATAAAACTTAATATTTAATCGTTAAAACTAAAATTAAATCGTTACAAAGTCACGATACATAATTCAGCGCTAAGAGAATCAGTTTAATATTTTAGGATTATCAAAGCCAGTTAAAAAAAAAAAAAAAAAAAAAAAAAAAAAACTAGATACTGGTTTTTGCCAATTTTCCGAGCAAAACATTTCTCGAGTAACGTATAACTGAATAACAATCTAGTTAATTTAATTGTCGTGTTACAGATCATGCTTAGCGAATGCATTATCCTGGATAAATGTTACCTCATTAAGTTAGCAAATATCATTATCTAGGATTGTTGTTTTGTAGTTTTATTCCACATTAACTTTCAAAAAGTGATGATTTTAACTGGTGTTTTTAGCGTTTATTTATCTACCACGCTCTCTTAAATTAATGGCGCAAAGAATATTTCTCTGGATAGACACTAATGATGAATTAGTCACGACTGGGAATGCTATATCGGAATGTAGATATTCGTCTTTCACGTCAAAGGAGTAGCGACCGTTAAATCCCTAAGTGGGAACATGATTAACACATAATTTTTTTTCTCTTCTAGGCAGCAACTTTGGGGTCGAACCAAGATATTTACTGTCGTCCGTAAATCACGAAGGTCACTGCATATCTGGTGCCAGGATTCGTTAGTCCCAGTTGAGAGAGAGAAAGAGAGAGAGAGAGAGAGAACGGTTGGTAGACATGCGAGAAGAGCAAGGAATTCCTGCGGGCAGCTAAACGGAAATGATGCGTGGAGAAGGTCCCATTCTGGGTTGCGCCAGTGGCGTGAGGAGAGAGAAAAGTGTGGGTGTTAGTGTGTGTGTGTGTGTGTGTGTGTGCGCCTGTGGGTGTGTAGGAAGGGAGGGAGATTTGAAAGGGGCGTGGCAGGCAGATAGAGGTTACCCGTTCCGGAAAATAAAATTCCACGGTCACACGAAACCCTGCGATGTCGCAGTTTCGGAAGTGGGCGATGACGTTTGACGAAGGTCTGAGAGGAGATGGGGAAAAAATATTAACGCGAGGTGTAAGTTATCCCATCACTCTCTGCTCCTTTCTCCGCTCCCCTCTCCTTGCCTAAACCATCTCCACGGGAAGCAGGGATTCCAAAAACAATAACAGGAATCCGTCCCTTCCATTCTTGCGTCGCGAGCAACGTGTCCTCGTGCTTAGAGCTGAAGTCGAGTCACTAAGGATCTGACAAATTTGCGTTTTATTTTCGACGCATTCAAGAATCCTAACTATAAGCTCGTGTCTCCATCTGAATTGGTTCTTGCTTTATTTGACTTTTCCTGGAGAGCGTTGAGCTAATAGTAAAAAAGCAAGTAAATGGAGGCCAAATCGTGTTGTTTCGCCGTCTCAGCGATCAGCTAATGAACAGCTGCTGTCATCCTGAGTAAACATACATTCGTTGAGGCTAGCCGACAGGTCAGTGGTCCCGCAAATTTTCCCCGTCTCTACTATCTTCCATTTGAATATTCAGGTGAAATGTTTTCACCTGGCTCGTGGCGACATTTTGTATTATTTAAGTGTGAGTGAGTGAGTGATTTTGGTCAGCGCTTAACATCGAGGTCTTTAGCGCCGATGAGGGGTGACATGAGGTGAATATGGAGCAGCACCGGAATGAAATGGTGGGGGAAACGGGAGATTCCGGGAGAAAACCGACCAACGGCATCGTCCGACATGCGAAAATCCGGGGACTGACCCCGCCTGGAATCGAACCCGGATCGCCTTGGTGGGAGGCGATTGGTCTGACCATTCGGCCATCGCGGCCCCCTTGTATTATTTGAGAGATCGTGTGACGTAAACTAACAGTAAAAAAAAAAAAAAAAAAAAAAAAAAAAAAAAAAAAAAACATCCACTGAAATCTCCCGGTTCTGATCAAAATCAAAATAAAAAAATTAGACTACATAGTAGAAACATTTTTGAACAAAACTGTGCAACAGTTTTTCGATATCTGCTCACGTTTAGGATTTTAAAAATATTGATCGCAAAAGCGGTAGAAATGACGGGCCATGTAAATATGTGAGTGGCTCTAAGTTTTTGGCTGGTACTGTAGTTATTCTGATACAGTCTGTATATGGGGAAGGTATATATATTCCCATATAACGCCAGACTAGGGACGTCATAAGTGTCCGGCTAGTCGCGAAATACTCCCACCACGCAAGTTCCGCACTTGCAGAGGCTCGACTGGGGTCTTCGAGACACGCCACTTGATATCTCGTCTTGTAGAAGGAAAGGGCGGAAAAGGCGCGCGCACGGGGCGGTCGGGCGGAACGCAAGGATATTTCCGCTGCTCGGTAAACAAAGATGGCGGCGGCGGACAGGATCCACCTGGGACAAGATGGCGCCCGGCCAGCGCGAGCGAACGACTTGCGCTTAGACAAAGCCCCGCGAGGAGAGGTTTGGCGCTCGCGTCCCGAAAATAAACAATTCCCTGGCTTCGCCCCCCGCTTCATTGCTCCGGGAATCATTAAAAATGTTTGAAAGTGGGAAGAGTACCGAGGACTGGGGCCAGCTGTCGGCAAGACGGGCTGCACGAGCCCCTCGTCTACCGACCTCGTCAAGCTGGACCACAGCATCTTCCTAAGGCCATGCTACAGTTAAGGTTCTTCTCTAAGTAGGTTGCGTTGGTATATGTGAGGCACAACACCGATGGAGCGTTAAGAGTGACATCGGTCGGCGTATGTAATGCATTATCACCTCTACACACAAACCCCGCAACTGGTGCGCAGAGCTGTACGGCTAGGGACCCCTGTTTTTCGCGAAAAGAACTTTGCCTCACTTTGTTTCGGTGCCTTACGTGCACATCTGCAGTTCTGCTTCGTGGTCAGTGATTGGATATTGTAACTCTTACGAGTCTTGGGGTTCTACAGGCAAATCACAGACGTGTGGTGTGGCAGGAACGATGTTGTAATTGGCTCAGTCAAATGAGATATTGATAGAGCCACGATTTTATGGCGAAAAGATTTTTGCAACATTTGGTTTCAATGCTTCATGTGCACATATGCAGCTCCGCTATATCGTCTGTGATTGGATAATTTTACTCTCACTCGCCTTGGCAAATTACAGACGTACGGAGTCACAATAATCTTATTCTGATTGGTGCAGTCAAATGCGCAACGTGCATGAACAAAGACACGCTGCCAGTAATCATGAAGCACAGCTGCTGATGTGCACGACAGACACTGAAACAAAGTGGGGCAAAAATCTTTTCGCGACAAAATCGTGGCCCTAGATATTGCTCTTCACACAGACACGCTGCTAATAACCATGAGGCAGATTTGCATATGTGCACGTAAGGCCCTGAAACAAACTGGGGCACTTTAAGAGGTGACAGTATTATTTTATTTACGATACTTATGGGATAAATTGCAGCGCCTGTTTCTATGATTGTTTATTTTGAATCCGGTTGGAAATTCCCTAGCTACGGCAGTTTAAGGGCACGGTCTACCGCAATTTTCATCACCATTTTTTATTTTTTTTATTTGTATCAGATATTTTTTTTCTTATTGTAGAAACAAAATGTGACTAAATTTGGCTCTTGTGAAATTTTTTTATCTCTCATAGTTTTCGAGTAATGGCTTGTTAAAGTCATTTTTTTTGCATGTTTCCGTTTTAACGACTACACTAAAACCAACTGATATACCAAACTAAAAAAAAATCATAATGGATAAAGACATTGCAGGCTACAATGACATGCTCATGAAATTAAAGAATAAAAATTATTTGAATTTTAAAAAATTTCTGAAACTGGAAATAAAAATTTAAAAGGTCCAATAATTTTTTTAAAAATACAAATAATGTTTATTCTTTAATTTTATGAGCATGTCATTGTAGCCTGCAATGTCTTTATCCACTGTGATTTTTTTGAATTTGGTGTATCAGTTGGTTTTAGTGTAGTCGTTAAAACGGAAACATGCAAAATATGACTTTAACAAGCCATTACGCGAAAACTATGAGAGATAAAAAAAATTTATTAGAGCCTAATTTAGTCACATTTGGTGTCTAAAACAAGAAAAAAATATCTGGTACAAATACAAAATAAAATAATGATGATGAAAATTACGGTAGACCGCGCTCTTAAAGATGTTTTTAGCCATTTTGATAGTGTTTAAACCGTGCTTCCAATAAGCCATCCCGATCTTTAAATTGATAAAAACACTGTTGGAAATGTGTTTTATTTTCATAGATGTACAAACGTAATGCGTGTTGAGATGTTTCTTCCAAATGTGGTTACTTGTAACTCGTTGCAAAGCGTTTCAAGTTCAGATAGGAACCTTAAGTTTTCCCATGCTGTGTCTATTGGACTCTGCTTGCCGATTGTCTAAAATGATCACACGGCATTGTCCCTTGTGTCCTTTGCTGTCTCTTTGTCCCATGTCTTGTCTTGTCCCATGTATATAGCCAATATTTATAAATTTGTCACTTATGTCCTTCGTCAAGTTATAGAAAGCGAAGAGTTTTCAAAACACTAAACGCCGCCAAAACTAGCTCGTAAACATAAACATTCGTATTCTTGATGTCAGCAGAGGACGTGGAAGGCAACGAAATAATTATTAAAATAATGAAATAATATTTAAACCAAAAGAAACGCGAATACGTTTTACGAATGTCACTAATCAACGAATTTATTCAAACAGTTTTTAAAAACAACCGCGAATCATTTTTAATTATT
Source organism: Medauroidea extradentata (assembly GCA_003012365.1). Taxonomy (NCBI): domain Eukaryota; kingdom Metazoa; phylum Arthropoda; class Insecta; order Phasmatodea; family Phasmatidae; genus Medauroidea; species Medauroidea extradentata. The sequence continues at coordinate 15,247 of PNEQ01105791.1, forward strand.
CAATTTATTTATTTCCAGTCTTCGAATCCACGCAAATAGATATATAATGCACAGACACACAGACACACACACACACACGATGGTTACCGACATAACCGTTATGATATATAATTTAAAGATCGAAAAAAATTCCATGAGAATTAACTGCACTCTGGTGACACTTTTCTGAGTCTGCAGGATGAGACAGTTCTATTGTGGCATCACATTTCTGGGTGTCCCTTGGTGATGTTAAAGAGACGACGGGTCAAGAAAACACGAAGGACCAAGAGACATGCAAATGTAGCACGGCCTCACTGCAGACGTCCGTCTCTGAATGCCGGATACCGACAACTTTATTATCTCAAAGCTCAGCCAAACACATTATGCTTTACGTTTGAAATCCCAGAAACAATTATAAGTTTCGCCACTTGTTAAGAGCGTTTAAGTGGGGAGAAGTCATAATTTTATATTTGTATAAACTAGGGTAAGTTTTGTAGAAGTTACTTGAGAATACATTTTCCTCTTACGAAAAAGAAAATAATAACTCAGCAATTTTTTCCACAATGGCATTCCAAAGACAAAATTTGCATATTTTTACTTTACACAAAACTTGAAAACCGATAAAAATAATGAAATTAAAAAAAAAAAAAACGTCAAAACATCATGTCACTGCTAGAAGTAGGTATGTAAACTCATTATAATATTGTTTTGTATTAAAAAATTGCTAAGGGTAAAAAATTAGCAAATTTTTTAATTAATTTAAAAAATACAAACTTTTTTGTAGTAGGCTTTTACATACCTCATGCAGATAATGTGTGAATTATTTAATTTCATTTGTATGGAGCAAAAACATGCGATTTTGGCACTGGAATGCCATTATGGGAAAACTGGTTACGCTATTTTCTTTGTGAGATGAAGGTGCATTCTTAAGTAACGTCTATAAAACTGTCAATATTTCATACAAACATAAAATTGTAATATTTCCCCACAATAGCATCCGTAACATTAAAATATAGCATTGTTAGACTGAATATCTGACTTTCGCGAAAACATTTTTGCACAAGCTTGTTTCAAAGTCTTACGCCCACACTTACAGTTCTTCTTCGTGGTCTATGATTTAATGTTTTATTTTTTAACTCTCAGCCTCTTGTAGTTCTACCAGCTGATCATAGGCTTAAGAGGCCATGGTACATAATTTAGCGCCAAAAGCATTAGTTTAGAATCTAAGACAATAGTTTTTGTCAACATTCTGAACCAAATACTTCTCGTGTAACGTATATCTGAAGAACAATCTTTGACGCTGAAATCTCGTACATTTAATTGCGGCGCACGAGATCACGCTTAACAAATTGCGTCATTTCGGGTTAATGTTTGATAATAAAGTTGGCAGATATAAATATCAAGGATTGTCGTTTTGTAGTTTTTCTATATTGACTTCAAAAATTGTAGATCTCAGTTGTAGAACTCAACGTTTATTTATCTACCACGTCCTCGTAAGATATCGCAGTAACCTTGTTCTGATTGGTACAGTGTAATAAGTGACACCTGTACACGAAGATACACTGTCAATAACCACAAAGAAGAGCTGCAGATAGGATGCAAGTTAGGCATTGAAACAAGCTGGATATATATTATTTTCTCGCGAAATTCAAGGGTCCCTAGTGACAGGGAATGCCCGAGCGAATGTTCTCATGGAATGGATATTTGGTTGACAACTCACCACTAAGCTAGGAAAAAATTAATACTTGACACAAATTTGTCCTAAGCATTTTGTTTTTTTTTTCTTGATACATGTTGCATAACAAACAAAAATCATTTGAAATACCTTTTACTGAACGAAAAATTAAAAAATAATATTCATTTCAATGATCTGCCACAAAAATTTTAATATATATTTTCTTCGTGATAGAATAATGATCTACTTCGAGCTAATGTTCATTGCATAAAAACATTTTCATTGATGTCCGTTACAATCCAACAAAATATCTGCAATTATCTAAAACCCATCAAGCATAAAATATAACAAGTGATCATATTTTGGAACGCTCTTGTAAAATATGCCTAGACAGCACGGGCTTATATGTTTTTAGTGATGTAACTTACGTACATTTAAGACGATTCGTCTTAGAAGTGCAGACATTCAAAGAATGTGTGTTAAACGACTACAAAACATACAATGCATTTTATACCTGTTTTAGTCCCATATAATTTTGGAACTGATTAATTTGTTTGATTCCGTAATAACTAATAGGTCACGTGTAGTAATCAGACCTACGTGTAATGCAATATTAATTTACAAGCAGAATGAAATCCAGATTTTAATGTCATATTTCAAACTTGCTACGCAGGATCTGAAACAAAACATTGCGCTACTTGTGACAAGCAACCCGTCAAGTTGGCCACCCCTTTATTTACGCATTGACACAAATGATGCCATAACACTTTGTTAATTCCTATATGTACTTAGATAAAACAGATTTTGCCCACACTACAGGAATAACTGATGATAAAAAACGGAAAGTCCCTTTCATTGGGGCAATTAAAAAAAATTATAAAACTGTTATGCCTATTTATGGTTCCTTAATATAGTTAACATTCTTTTAACTCGGAAATTCTTTACTTGCGTGTTCTAAAATCGGCAGATTTATAATTTTTCTTACAAGTGACATGTGCTACGAAATTTTGCAAATTTTTTTCATGTTTACTCTTATAGTTAAACCACTAACATTTCGCAAAAATAAGTTTGTCCTAGTTTGTTTGAGTGCCTTTATGTGCACATATGCAGTTCTCCTTATTGTAGGTGATTGGATGTTTAAACGCTTGCGTGTCTTGGGGTCATATCCGCAAAACACAAACATGTGTTGTCGCAGCAACCTTACTGTGATTGCCACAATCAAATGAGAGCTGTTACTTCACACAGACAAGTTGCCAGTAATCATGAAAGGCTTTGGAACAAATTAGTTCCAAATTATTTTAACCAAATTTCAGCAACTCTAGCTATAATCCATTTTTTTTTTTGCTATATCGAAGATCACGGATGTTCACTGCAGACGCGGCTACTGTACTGCACACAATACCGAAACTCCTTCAGAAAAAAACATTAAGTTAAGGATAGAGAGAGGAAAAATTCGTGGGTTCAATGACCTGATGGTTAGTGTGTGAGATTTTGGTCAGCGTTTAACATCTAGGTCTTCAACGCTGGTGAGGGGTGACAGCGCCGGAATGTTATAGGCGAGGAGAAACGGAAGATGCCCGAGAAAATCTTCCGACCAACGGCATCGTCCAGCATGATTCTTCCCATGCCTGACCCCGCCGGGAATCGAACCCGGATCGCTTTGGAGATAAGTGAGTGGTCTGACCACTCGACCACTGTGACCTCCATATTGCTGGTATACCTTTCATAGAGCATCAGCTGTCTACATTAGCTGTTATTCCTTTGATAAGGTAGTTTCACCCCAAGACCAGTTAGGGGTTTTTCAGGTTTGTTATTTTTTGGCTTGAAGTTGTCCAAGTTCTCCAGCTTCTCTAACGAACTGTGATCCAATTACAATCGAAGAAGCAACATACACAGCTTCAAGTTTGTCCTGAATTGGATTCACAAAACTTTCCGGCCCAATTAATGGCTTCAAGTGCTGCTAACAAGAAAATTTTGATTTGTAAACTGTCTACTTCAGTGCTTGCTTAGCTGTTACGTCAAGTAAATAAACGTTATTGGTCCACGATGGCAGCAATTTGAGCTGAGTATTTGCAGATCATTGCTGCAACACAACATACACATCAGTAGGGAACTGAGAAATTCGGAGTTTCTTATGGACACAAACTATAATTCAAACAGCTGCAAGTTTGTGTCACTTTTGAAATAAGCTCTTGATTTATTTGGCACCTCCTGAATGTCGCTAAGCCAATAATAAAGAAGCAACTTTATGCAGGCCAAGCATACGGTATCACTGTGTCAGTGAGCAGCCAATGAAAAGCTGCTGTCTGTTTGATTACACAGTTATTCCTGTAGGCTAACTGACAGGTCAGTGAACCCAATATTTTTTCCGGTCTGTATAAATCAGGCAAGTCACATGAAGAAACTGAGTTCCTTGGTCGTTGACAGAGTCCCAGTGATTACAACCACCAGCTTGCCGACTAGACTCGACAATCCTTATACACGTTGTCCTCTTCTAATAGTTTATTGGTTGCCGCTCCAGTCAGCTGCCTGTCGTACATTTGACAAGGTAGCGCGAGAGTCCGTGGAGCATTTTCATGCAGGTTTGTTATTGATTAAAAACGTTAAAAACGAATTTTATAAACAGAGACCCAATCACGAAAGAAACAAGATCATTTCACGTGTACGGTATTTCGAAATCCAGCTTCTGTGTAAACTAATATGTGCTTAATATATCTCTTTCGACTGTAAACGATCATTTTGGGAGACGGTCGCAAGTCTTTACATCCGGTTTGAAAGTGCTAGGAGATACAACTTACAAAAAAAAAAAAAAAAAAAAAAAAAAAAAAAAAAAAAAAAAAAAAAAAAAAAAAAAAAAAAAAAAAAAAAAAAAAAAAAAAAAAAAAAAAAAAAAAAAAAAAAAAAAAAAAAAAAAAAAAAAAAAAAAAAAAAAAAAAAAAAAAAAAAAAAAAAAAAAAAAAAAAAAAAAAAAAAAAAAAAAAAAAAAAAAAAAA
>PNEQ01105804.1:0-36997 GCA_003012365.1 Medauroidea extradentata
AACTACTTTCGCGGCGCAATACCCTAAGCAACCCCCTGTGATGGCTGACCTACGTGCGTCAATAACCTACGTCATGGAGAGAATTCCATGAAGCAAGCGATTAACCACAACGTCGGCGCCAGAAATCTTACAGCCTGGAGAAGCTTGCAACACCTGAAGTTACTCACTTCACCAGGGAAAATGTAATAATATGCTAAAAATTGCCAAAACTCAAAAATTGGTCAAAATACAAGAAAAAGTTATATCAACAAAAATAATTAAAATTTTACTGTGGTCAATTTGAAACCAAACAAGCCAGGAAAATAATCAAATGACTCTACTTAAAAATTCCTTGACTATATTTATATTGAATTTTGAAAAGGTGAATTTAAATTAACATGTCCCCAATTACTAGGTTATTGAATTCTGTTGTATCATACCGGACACCTGACAGACTCACCCTGAAAATGGCATATAGCCTGTTAAGAAAGATTTACATAACATAAATTTAAATACAAAAAATAACAACACCTTTTAAAGATTTAACCAAGATGGGGAAGTGGCTGAACACTTCACAACACCTTGCTCAAATCTACACCAAGGGCCTTAAGTTTGTTAATCATTGCGAATGCAATTCCTTTGCCTGTAACATCTTCAAGAGGTACAAACTGCAGAAATAGTTCTTCAACATTTAATGTAGTAGAATCTAGACAGCGAATGCAAAGTGACATTTGCTCAACACTAGAAATGTCTGTCGTTTTGTCAAGCAGCACAGAAAAAAATGACAAATTAATTTTAGCCACTAACCCATCAATAATAAGGCTGTTGCTTATTTCAATAATTTCATTTTGAATTTTCCAGCTAGTGTACAGCGCATTATTTTTACTACTGCATAAAGACTTTTGGAGACTGTCGTTATATTTTGCCCTATATCTCAAAAGCTCTCTGAAATTTCCTTCATTTGCCATCATAGTATCTTCTTCACCAACTCTTCCAATATCACGATGACCTCTTAAACTTAAGCCTTGTCTTCCACAGAAGAGCACAGTCTCAATGATTGGTTTTAAGTTACTTCTGTAATGCAATACTTCTTTCTTTCTTTCTTCATTTAGTAGCAAATTGATCCGTTCTTGCTGTTTCTCCTCAATCTTCATTATGATGCTTGCAGTCTCAACATTTTCCTGGTGGTACAAGCTTTGTTGGTGTTGACTGAAACGTTCCTTTGCTTTTTTCCAGTTATAAAATTTTTCGGAACACAGCTGTCCTACACTCTGATGGCATCCTTGACCTTTACCTACATGTTTTTGGTTGAACAGAACACAAAACTTGCAAAATGCTCCATCAACTTTTTTGGAGTAACTTAACCACTTCCATTCAACCAACCACTTCTGCTGAAACTTCAGATTTCTTTTACCTGATGATGGGTATGTGAATGTTTGTGACGGTGTCCACAACTTAATCAATATATTCTTCTTTTCACTGTTTGTTAATTCCTTTTCAACAAAGTTAGCAATGTCGTATGGGTCTTCATCCCAATGACGAACACTTTCTTCTACACCTTCCACAGATTCCACCACAGTTTGTGCACATTCCTCATTCTCAGCATTCCGATTCTCTTTTTGTGTGTCTAAAATTTAATTTCACAGTTACTTGTAAGGCATGAATGAAACTAACAAGGGTATGACATCTTGCTAGTGTTATTGCAACATTAGTTAAAATGAAACTAAGAGTGAGATCATTTTTATTACTCAGTTACGCATTCTTTGAGTCTGAAAGTATTGTTGTTTTAAGCGAATATTCTATGTTCAGCTGGATAGCTGGGGTAGAAACCTTCATAACAATGTAATGTCACATTAACAAAATATATATTATAGAACTTGCAAAAAAATCATTTTGTGCATTGTCTATTATTTGCTCCAACTATACTAACTCTTATCACATTCAGTACCTAATCGAAAGAAATTACAATGGGAGTAATAATTCAGCTTAGGTAAGTGTGGAAGTTTTAATTCTGACATGTGTTCCAGAGAGATGATATAAAGAATGTTCAAGGAAGGATAATTATATCCCTAACTCCATTATCAGTTTTTCTGAAGTTATATGATTGTAGTTATATTCATCAAACGACTGAAGTGAAATATTTTTTTTTACCAAAGTAGGCCCTAATACTTGCAAAAATGTCATGTCCTTGCCAACAGTAAGAGCCTGTATTACCATCCTCACCTGAAAGCAGGAAGGAAATATGAGTGATAGTGTACATTCGATTATTTTATAATAAAGGCCATTATCACTTATTCTGAATGCCTGCGTTAGAATTTTTTTAACATAAATGAGGTAATTACTGAATAACAGCAGTACAAACAACAAGAAAGTTGGTTTTCATTGTTGAGGGAAACATGAGTTTATTTTAGTTAGTAGATTTTGTGTGTCATACTAATGATAAATCTGAGGTTTCGTGTTGTCACGACTACTACAATCAAGTATAGAAAATAAATTTTCAAACAAAAATTATATAAAAATGCAGGACATCAGATTTCATTAAGTTTAAAGTACATTTATTTTCAGTTTAATTGAAAATAAATAAGACCATTACTTGAGTTTGAACGAAAGTTAGTATTATTAAAATTTGAATATGTTAATTGAATAAAATTAAACTGCATTATTAAAATAATCAAGTTTAAATTCTTAATTTTTCTGCAACTTCTTTTATAGTTCTAAATCGAAAAAATGTCTTAAATATATCTTGTTGAATGTTCTGGTACGTGTTTTTTGTCAATGATAATTGACAGGCATAAACATAGGCCCTCCTGTCTGACTTCAGGTTATTTCGTAGGTGGTTATACAGGCCCTCGGTAGTAGGACATACAAACACAACTGTCTACATTCTTGCAATCAGCTTACCTTCATGTTCACAACTGGAACTGGTCCCAGGTTTTGGTCGCTTCGAGAAGAAATTCAGTAAACCTAGTTGACGTTTAGACATATTGTAGACTTCTACTTACACTATCAACGGGGAAAAAAAGACGAATAAAACCATCATATAATTTTTATATCAAATACTACACAAAAACTCCCTACAAAGTTAAAATGATCGCGGTAACCGATAGAGAACTGCATACGCGTAGGCAACGAGTCACCAACTACGTCGGAAGCAGAAAACAAAACTGTCTCCGTCCGCACAAGGCACGGTTTGGTAGAAGAATAGCACTCGGGGTACCTGCTACGGGACGGGGGTGGAATGAAAATAAAGGGGAAGGAATGCCGGGAGCCCATTGACAGAAGGGTCAAGCGCTGTGGGAGGTCGAGGCGGCAGGGTTATTGAGGGTACATGCGCATACTAACACGAAAATAACTGTCTTAAGTTTTGTTGGCTGATTTGACAATTACAGCATTATAGTCTTAAAATATAGCCGTTTAATTTTCACACAACTAGTGGAAGTAAAACGGTATTATTACCTTTAAAAAATATTCATTATTTACAAATTTTTCACTCTTTCGGGGGGGGGGGGGTTTAAACCCCCAAAACCCCCCCTTGGGTGCGCCCCTGGTCACAATAGTATCCACAGATGACTTGCAAGTATGAACAACTTTTCTTTGTGAGCTGAATGTCTCGTCAACAGTGCTGTCATAGACAGATACACTTACAGTAGAACCCCGATTTTACGACGAAAAGTCCATAATTCTCGAAAATACTGTCGTAAAATCGGGGTTTTCATTTTAGCGAGACCCCGATTTAACGAGACCCTCAATTTTACAGCAGTACTGTCAAGAACATGCACTGTATTAATATCTGACACCGTAAACCGAGGTTAAGCTATAAATAGTTAAAACTGCAATTTATTTAATTTTTTTTCTCAGTTTAAATTTTTTTTAAAATAAAGATTTGCTGATGGTTCCTGATGATAGCCTCGTAAATTCGCTACTTCGTAAAATCCGGTACTCGTAAAATCGGGGTTCTACTGTACTTATACAGCTGACAAGAACTGAAGTAATTTAGAGAAACTATGGAAGACTGAAATCAAACCTGGCTTCTCCTAAATAATAGTTCTAGGCGTTACTGATATTGTTGCACCAACTCGCTCAATGATGTGTGATAAACTGAAGGGGTATGATGCTACAGAGGAAATACTCAAGTAATTCTAGTTGTTAATTACTGTTGATCGAAAATCCTTATCACAGTTACTCCAAATATTCCTAGGACTCTGCTAAACTTAAACTTCTACTTTCAAGTAGGTTCCATGTAATGTGTCCTTACACCAAGTGTAAACCAAGCCATAGTTAAGTGACTTAATTTTTTTCAAAACTTTTTGCCTGCTTTTTCAGCTGTCCAAACAATACTGATATTGGTATTCAATAGTCACTTAAATCACATTTTAAACACACGATACTGGATACAAGTACTTATAGGATGGTACTTGTGAACATGGGCGTCACAACCATAGGGACAGAAATTCACACTTAAAATTTAATATTAAATGGTATGTTTGCACAATGTTTAGTGTTATTGAGATCTTCAACTCGTCAAGAAGCAGCTATTTAGAACACTCCCCGTCATGGAAACAACACACACTCATTGAGTGGAACTTCTGTGGCAAACATTTCATTTTCATTTTCTGAGCAATACATGCCAAGAAACATAAAAGGTCATCCTTTTGAAAATCATTAGAATTCACGGTTTATAAGAAATAAATCTTCTAAAAAATCAGATGCTGCAGTAGCATTGTTAGCACACGAATTTCTGCGGCAAATAAATTCACACATGAAACATACCAATAATGATGTGTGATAGGCTTGCCAGTGTATGGAGTTGCTTGAAAGTAAGTTTGTTGAGGTTTACTTGGTTGAAATATGTGACATGGTTCTAAAGAACTGTAGCACAGGATGTATTTTTCCAAGTGCAAAATGCATTTACAAGCATGCTGTGCGCAACTATATTGCAGTTTTTGCCTACATGCCAGGTATTGTATTGTTGGCACAGAGACACTACACTGCATTTTTTGGCAAATGGTACATTGTAGTGACTTATAAAATTAAGACCTTTTATAGGATGTTCTGCTCAGAAAAGCAACATGAAATGTTCACAAAACTCAGCGCCACAAAAGTTCTATTCAATAAAAGGGTGACCACTCTTGTTATTTTCATGAAGAGAGTTTTAAAGAGCAGTTTGTGGATTTGGTCGAAGATCTCTATAACACTTATCATTGTGCACAGAATTTAAAGTTAACACGACTTTGATTTCCAAAAATTTGCCAAAATACAATTTTAAAATTAATTTTTCAAGAGTGAATGTTTTCCTTACAAATTGTGTTATAGACAAAATTTTCATAGTGTATAGGATGTTCACTATAAATTGAGCACTCAGCAGAACTTGTAATTACTTAAAACTATATAATATATTGCCAATAGACGTTAACTTTTGATTGTGTTGAAATGTTTGCTCTGGTATTTAGTTACCTGGAAGTTTTCATATTAAAAATAGTAATGATTTTTGCGAAACGGCTAAAAGAAAACTTTACACAGTACTCACTTTAACGTGAACGGCCTATAACTAGCCTATACGTCATTTTCTATATGGAATCATCTCCAAAAGTTTTTAACGTTTAAGCTAAATAACAGCCTCTATATTGAGTTTTGTAGTAGTATGAAACATACTAATTCTATGGTCACTGATATATTTTTATTCATCAATAACCTCGTTAACAAGCCTGTGCTGTAATGACTTAAAAACTATAGATAAAATCCATTGCTGCACATATTCACGTATATAGTCCATTCGTGATAAAATTAGTACCTTTGAATTAAAACTTTGTGCAATATTTCACACACGAATGCTTCCAGTAAAGTTAGTAGAGAATTAGGTAAGTAATTTTGTGTTGTAATGTCTTACTAAGTGTAAAGTGACGAAATTAGAGATACCTCTAGTTCTCACCACTTTACAGAGAATGGACTATATTATTCGAAAAAGATTACGCCCAACAAAAAACAATTTTTTTTTATTTGTGTGAGTTATGATTGTTATTACTAAAGATCTGTAAATGAATAGCTTAATAATATTTTTAAAATTAAGTGTAAGATATGCTTTGTGAAGTTAATGTTGTGATGAATTTAATCACAAGGTTTTTATAAATAATTTGAAAGTGTAAAATTGTAAATTTTTCAGTTTTAATATCTACAAGAAAATATTTCTACAGTTTTGTATGGTTTCCTCCATTACGTAATTCTTTAATTGCGGCCAGTTTCTGTACTATGACAACGCCAAATGTAGTAAAGATTGACAAACTTTAAATAAATTCTTTATAAATGTGTTTTTACTCAGATTTTTGGCAGGTTTCGAAAATATATTTTTTAAAGGATAAACATTATGCTTTTTTTACAATTTTAATTGACTCTATTTGGCCTTTATTTAATTTTAATGTGTATTTTGCTAAAATTAATGTCTATAAATTGTATTTAACAAAGTTGTATATTTGCTCTTAAAGCTTGGAGTGTGAGGAGGACAGAGGAACCAAGCTAAATTTATACTGTATGGGAAAGTTTGTTGCTTTTTAGTGTAAGACCAGCCTATAAAGATTGACCCCTGTTCAGTAATAATAATAAAGGGTACATTACATACCTATGTAAAGAAAGAGGTGAAGTGAGTCTACAAGTTTATTTTCATGACCTAGGATTATATTTGCACCTGGCACAATGTAATGTGTTAAAAGCTCAGCAACCAGATTAAACACTTTCAAAGCCACCTTCAAGTGGCAGGACAAACAATTTAGTTGAGACAAAAAGAGACACTTTAAATTTGAAATGGAGCAACAATTTCTGCAACGAATGCACAAACGTCACAAGACGTGAAATTAGACCAATTGGGTGATTGACAATAGCAATTACGTGACTACACGTGTGAATTATCTTGAACATTTTGCCTCATTATTCCATAAAATTCTCATTAAATTTCAAGGCAACTACCTAGTTCAGAATGGTGCATACAGAATACTCAATTTAAACAACAAACATAAAATTGAATTGAATGCGCCTTGCACATTAACATCTCCAAAAATTTTACGTGGGGATGTTTTAAAATTTAAGTGTGTCATACCCATGGGCTCTTCGTGTACACTTTGTCTGAGCCAATACATCACAATTTTACTATCATGTGATACGTGGCAATTAAATCATAATCAAAATCTCATGCCAGCGTGGCCACATCCAGTGCACTATAATGTCGGCCTTGCGCATATTGGCACCTAAAATTCCAATTACAAACAATCCATAATTTCTAAATAAAAAAAAACATAGATGGTGGCCACCTCTACACATCATGGGGGTAGTATAAGACCCCGACTGACTACAGCAAAGTAGGGGCACACTTACATGTGTTAATTGAAGAACTGCCTCCTAACAGAGCTGCGACTAGGAAGTAGGGCGACTTGACACACAACACAACCACTCGCTTGGCCAGATCTCTCGCCGCTGCACAAGCGCCAAGGTGGAGAGGGGGGTTAAAGGAGAAGGTAACAAGAGAACGAACTAGGAACAACAAAGAGGAACGGAATTTGAGCAGTACACTTAACCACGACTAATCAAAGTCGGGGCAGTTTATAATCTCGCCGCTGGTGCCGCCGTCGCTGTTTGCTCACAAGGCACTCTAGTGCAGGATGACTGTCAAGACATTAGCGCCGTGTTTGATTGTAACTCATGAAATATCAGACTGCTTCTGATTGGCCATAGAAATTTCGAATTTAATGTTTTCTTTCACTTAGTGCCAGAATTATTACTTGATATAAACATATAAAATTAGTATGAAAGCTAAACTGTTACTACTTTAAATTGATTGTGAATATTACCTTTTTAAAATTTTGTGTAAAAATACTTAATAACGCAACTTTTTTTAAATTCCTGTAATGGTCAAGGGGTGGCATCACTGACAGGTGATGCCGGTAGCTTACCTGCAAAATTAGCGTTGTTGTTCATAAGAGGGAGCAGACAAAGACAAATGTGTGTGTGACAGTTTCGAAGTAAGGACTCGTGGATATAGGGGGCAGAAATGGACGTTCTGTTGGTTAAGTGCAGGGAACATGATGTTCCCAAACATTGATTTGGTAGTTAATTATTATATTTTTTATTTTTGTATTAACAGGTGAAGTTGGGATTAAAGAACTAATAGTGATGTTATCTGTGATCACTAGAGACTGGAAAATTTCGCAAATTCAATTACCTGCAGGCTAGAATCCATTGTACTATGCATATTCAAGCCCCGAGTATTAGTCAACTAGCTGCTACTCAGTGGAACAGCAGTCAAGAACGTACAGACTAGGCTTGAGTATGCATAGTACAATGGATTCTAGCCTACAGGTAATTGAATTCGCGAAATTTTCCAGTCCCTAGTGATCACCGTTCGTTAAATTCAAACATATGGCGTTAAATTTTCGTATTTGGTTCGCTCAAAGGGTGTCCCCGGCAGTCAGTTTCTGGTGTGCTAACAAGTCTGAAATGCTGCAACTTTAAATAAACCCCAAATTTATCAGAGCTCAGTCATCTTTCTTTTCTTACCTCATTGGTATGTTGTAAGAAACCATGCACATGTAATGTCATGTTTTATGAACCCCTGAGACACTGAACTAACTGTGGATGTGTGGCAGTGAGGCTGGACGCATGTGTGCGTACACACACACACACACACACACACACACTAATATATGGTGACATTTTTAAAGTTTTGTAGTAATGTTACTGATGCTCAAACTTTTGATTTTAATCTTGTTTGTGAGATGGTTTATCATGTGGCATGATGCTGTAGATCAGGGGCGCAGAAAATGTATTTGGATGACTATTTCCCCAGGACACATTATTTTGACCTGAAATTTTCCACCAAAGCCATTGCACACTTTTTAACACATTAAGGGGCAATTTGACTATGTTAAAAATTAATAACAATCATTCAGAGCTTACCAAAGGACAATATGTGACAGCATGGCTTGTATGCGAGTGCAGCAGTTCATGTATGTGCACACGCAGATACTGATTTTTTTTCTCAACAAAATTTCCCCCGAACCTCGTTCCCTTGATCGGACATATTCTGCACCCCTGGTGTAGATGAGCTTCAGAGGATAGTAAACTCAGTGGCTAGGCACAGATGTCTTCCAAGGTAAGCTGTACTGGGCAGTGACTATATACAACACTAAATGTTTGTTGAACCATTAGACTGGCAGGTGTCAGTACACAAAATAGCCAGTAGCATGCAAGACGCAAGAAATGTATTCTCCAGTCACATGCTAACTTTTGATTATGTCTTGCACAAACTTTTATACCTGTGCTTTGAGTGTTAAGTCGGATCTAATTGTCAGACAGATACCAGCTTCAACCAGTGACAGTCGAAAGGTGGTAGGTAATCAGGGTGAGAAGAGATACACTACCCAGATGTTGGAGTAGTGAGGGTATGTTGACACCACCTGTGCATTTTGACTGCGGCATAGGGCTCAGAAAGCTGGAATGGAACAATGTATCTACTGCATCTTCGCCTGACGTGACTGGCAGTAATAGCACTCTTGGGATAAGATGGTTTATCGTGAAGATAGCTAGCATGTGGCGCAATCAGTTTATGGGATTATTGATGAATATATCCAACAACTAATTGCCCTAATAAACAATGAACAATTCATAGTGTAATCTTTTTCTTAAACAAGAGATAATCTTTATGCTACATTTATGCTACACACATCAAAGCAGGTATTAAATGAAACTTTTGCAGATCTGTTAAGCACAATTTCTATATTAATCAATGCAAAAACTTGCAATACACAACGAAACTGATTTAAACATAACCGTGGTTTCTTCCGCATGAAAGGTAAACGGTCTATCAAGATAATTTGGCAGTCGTGCTACTGCCATAACAATACATAGTGGAACTAAATTTACTATTCCTAACTTATGATGAGTAAAAAGTGAGCACTGTTAAGGAATGTTGTAACACGCTCCTCATTGTACAATACAAACTTAACCAGCAGTCCTGAGAGGTTACAACACATTGGCATGGAAAAATGGTATGTTAGGTGATGTATGCTACTTGCTACCCCACATCCTTCTATATGTATCTCAAGCTCCCTCTCGTCCTACCTAATTATTTGTACACTTGTGACGTAACACCTTATTTACCCTGTCAGGCAGTCCACCCACCGGGCTTAACCTACAGTGTTTTTCTTTCTTTTGTTTGCCTTAAATTGATCTCTTAATTTTGGTTGATTTTGCGTAGCTGAAAAGTAGGATGACTGGCCGCTGCACAAGTTAGTAGTCTAATATTGCAAGCTTTAAATCATTTAAATTTCTTTTTCTCTTTTTGCTGAGTTAGTTTTGTATTGTGTTCTTTCAGTTTTGTCTATATTTTTAAGTAATTTCAGTGTTTTATACTATACAGGTAATTATTGTGAATTCCCGTTAGGGTACTTTGTTGGGTAACGTAAACAGCGTCCAGGTGCGCTCACTGAATTCCGAGAATGCTATTTTTTGATCCACTGATTTACCATTAAGCGCTGTCGAGGCATGGGCAAGAGTGAGAGAGACAGAGAGACTTTGTGCGTGGGAAGGCGTAAGCCAATGAACAGTGGCGATTAAACTTTTATTATAGACTTAAATGTAATTATCTGTTACATAATTACTAAAATATGTAGTTAGACTGTACGTAATGTGTGTTGCAGTTATTTGTATTCTTAATTTGATTTGTGTACTTCTTCAAGTTTATTTTAGTTAAATGTAAGTGTTGGTTCGGTGGGTGGCTACGGGATGGGCTACTGAGGGAGAACCAGCGGTTGTTGGCGTCAGGCGGCCATTCTGGGTTCTGACTTGGGGCGAGATCAATGTATTTTTATGTGTGCAGTTTTAGAGCAAGGGGTATAAAATTTCCGTCGTGTCGGATACAGGCAAACCTCCAGTCGAGAATGGGGAAGTGGGGCGTTTTGGACATGAGTCTTTCTTAAAGAGGTGTTGAGCCTATGTTTATACTTTATTACATTTTTTTTTCAGTAATGGCTTTTTTCTAGAGAAATAGTTCGTTTTGTTTGAGGAAGTACAGTATGAGCATGGCTCGTTTTGGTTCTCCCTCAGGAACGTAACCAACTTTATTTTTATTTTTCTCTTTATTTTCTTTTGATCCTTTGCGATACCCCAAAGTATGTTTTGTTTCTACTGAGTCAGCTGAATCTGTGCAGCGGAAGTTATACTGTGAAAGTTTTTCTTCTGGTTGAATAAATACCCATTCAAAGCACGAGTCGGTTTGAGTTCTTTCTGTTTCTACTACGACACGTACCATGCAATAATAATGGATATTAATTAACCGATGGAAGACAGTCCTGTCACAAGCCCATTAGGAATCAAATTTTAAAAAATCATCAAATAAAATTTTAGACGCTGGTATAATAATCCAGTTGAAGTTAATATCATGATAGCCCATTTGGGTCAAGCTATATTGATGATTCTTTAAAAACACATTTCACCTCTTACACACCTCAGAGTCAAATTTTGAAAAACTGTGAAAACATGTTTTCTGATAAAAAGAAATTATATATTTCAACTGGTTCTTTAGATATCTAGGATATACCTAAAATACATTCCATGTCCTTCACCTCCTAAGAGGCAGAATTTTGAGGGGGGGACATTTTAGACTCATCTTATGTGTGTTCCATAGATGTTAATAACATGACAGTAGCCCCCTTTATTCATGATATATCGACAATTGATTTAAAACGTTTTTGAAAAATTGTGAAATTGCTTTTTTAGTATTTAAATAAAAGGTGGGAGATGGCTGCTAGGTTACTAATTACTAAAACACGTAGACAGAGATGTGCGAGTACTTACAGAAACAGTACTTGCGAGTTGGAGAACACAGATGGACAACACATTTTTGTGCAGTCGCAACATTTCGCTGGCCAGGCCAGCTTCCTTGGGCGGCGAATGATTGCACATATTTAAGAAAGCATCAATAGTAAGCAGAAGTCACGTCAATATCTTAAAGTTCAATGTGGTTGACATACAGTATATCAATTATTAGAGCCACGATTTTATGGCGAAAAGATTTTTGCAACATTTGGTTTCAACGCGTCATGTGCACATCTGCAGCTCTGCTACATCGTCTGTGGTTGGATGATTTTACCCTCACTGGCCTTGGCAAATTACATACGTACGAAGTCACAATAATCTTATTCTGATTGGTGCAGTCAAATTAGAAACGTGTCTGAGCAAAAACACGCTGCCAATTACGTTGAAGCAGGGTTGCCTTTGTGCACAAGAGACTCTGAAACAAAGTGGGGCAAAAATCTTTTCGCGACAAAATCGTGGCCCTATCAATTATGAATTGAAAACATATTTTACCCCGTTGTTACCTGTTTGGAGTAGAATTTGGAAAAAATCATTCTTGGATATTTTGTGTTTTTGGCATTGTGTTTGCAATGTTGCCAATATTGTCTCTTGCTCCTCTCCTACAACATTGCTGACAGTGCACTGCCCTGCCCTCTTATCATACATACTGTGAGCACTTGCCCCCTGCATTATGTAGTCGAGACTTGCAAGGGCTGTTACAATAGAGTGCGTGGTTCGTGCCTTGCAGGACATCCAGGACAACATGGCGGACATGCTGGAGCAAGCAGACGAGGTGCAGGATGTCCTGGGTCGCAGCTACGGCACTACCGACATAGATGAAGATGATTTAGAGGCTGAGCTGGATGCCCTTGATGATGAGATTGCTCTGGAGTTGGATGATGACAGCTACTTGGATGATGTGGTGAAAGCTCCCAGTGCTCCGGACAAGGAGCCTGGAGCAGAGAGCGTCCGCAACAAGGTACGATTCATTGTTCTTATCTAAGCAGTCTTTGTATGTGCTCTTTCATGCCTTGTGACCTCTGGCCCAGGGAGCCAAAGGTGTCAAACGTGAGCATGCTCTTTACAAGTATGCACATACCAGTAATCTATAAACCCTTGCACCGTGTTCTTGATTCAGCCTCTATAATAACCTAAGTGTAGTTATTCTTAGAAAATTTTATAACGTGAGGATATAGTCAATATTCTATCAAAGGAAAACATCCATAGAAATTCTTCAAAGTTTCAATTCCATGCAATTATCTTTTAAAATTAAAAGGTTACAGGACTAGTACAAATAGTGGAACCTTAACTTTACTGTGAGGTGGCACATTGTGATAATTTTCTCATGGTTACTGTCATTTTTAAATGAAGTGAAGCCAAATATTACTGGGAACCATATGAAGTTTCCTAGAATACCTTCACTATCGAACATGTTCCATGATGTGGTGTGTATCAGCCACTACTGTCATATCCTTGTAGCTAAATGGTACTGCCACTTGCCTCTATGTGGTTGACGTGATATATCTCGCTATCCAGCCAGGAACTGCCGTATTGTATATCACCACCTAGGGTACCGCCTTGGCGATATTCAGCAATATGCTTGCATATTGTATCCCTGGTGAGTCCCTCACAGTCGTTCCTCCAAACATGCATGTAGCTTCATACATCTTATAGTTTACATCATATCTGTGTGCCCCGATAAACTGGTTTTTGCTCCGCTCTGGAACATAGCACCGTCCTGTCTTTTGGCTAGTTCCACATACAGGCTATCCATCGACCGTCTGCTGCTCCCCCTTCCACAGTCGTACTCTACATCACTGTACGTGCCACTGTACTCCAGCACACCTTAGCATCCACTTTACAGAATACTGCACTTTTACAATCAGTATAAAGACATACAACTTGCAAATACAAATCTTATACAAATACCCAGGCTGGCTATAAATATCAACACAAGTATCTGTACCATAATTAGTACTGTTAATAAAAGTTACTAAAAATTAATTTACCAATCAATGCAAAATGTTACTAAGTGTAAAGTATGGTAAATAAAGTTATTGATATCATAGTCTTCTTGTAGACCCAATATATTATTCTTTTTAAGTGACCATGTAAATTGGTGTAGATGAGGGGACGTTGTAAACAAAGGGAAACAATAAAATTGTAACATTAATTTGTTACAATTAATATTTATACAACTTAATAATTAATTCAAGCACAAATGTAGTATTTTAGCTGAAAAAGTCTTTAGAAGTAGTATACACAATAACTCAAGTCAAACCAAAAAAACTTATGTTTTGTTTTGAAACAACATGCTACTGGGCATTAATTGAGGAAATGCATGTTTTATAATACAGTCAGCCAGCCATAATATGTATGCAGTATTTAGTTCCAGGAAATCCGCAGTTGAGCGAAACGCACGTATATTAAAGATACGTTAATAAACTGCATATATCACAAAAGGCAATTTTTTTATGGTTTTTTGCCACACACAAATATTACTACTGTGCTAGTACAGATCGTTGATCCGTCCACTAAGTACCCCATAGCATTTGAATAACGTAAGAATAGCAAGTAACATGTGCAGTGTGGCACATATTTGATGCTGCACTGCGGGTCAGCGGTGGCGTGACAACAATGCACGGCAGGCCAGGTGGTCGGCCACCGCTGATGTTGCAACGCAGCATGGCATTATGTGCCACGCTATATCCCTCTGCCCTTCACTGCCAAGGACGTGCTCTTGGAAAAGAGGTGAAGTCTCCGTAGACGCTGATAGAATGACTGTATTTCTCATGTGTAGTGGCGTACCGTAAGCCCTGTAGGCTATTGTGAGATAACAAGCCCTTAGCACCATATTCCAGTGTCTTCACATGGAGCTTACGTTATCTTTGTCAATAAAATGTATAAAATAACAGCGTAACAAGCACAGGTATGACAGTACACGTGTGAATATTTTTTACCAATGAAAGCATGGTGAATTTATAAACAGACTAACGTAATGTTACAAACATTGTACACACACGCTGTCACACATTTACAAAAATTATTATTCATTACGAGTTGTTGAGATTGAGAATTTTAGGCAGCCCTTCAATGTTGAGTCTTGAAAGCCGCTGAGGGCGAATGAGGTATACATGAAGCAACGCTGGAATGTATGGGCGGGGAACATGGGGAAAACCTGCGAAAATCAATAACCAGAGACACAGTGTGGCATAGTTTGGCACATTGCTAGTTGTTTGTAAATGACTGGCTACGAAATGTTAACATTTTAAACGCCTTCTTTTCTGTATGTTAACTTATTTTTGTAATTGATTAAACAAAAAATATGTTAGGTTTTTGTTCAGAGTAACATTAAGGAATAATGTGAATTGATATTTTTCACATGTTTGCAATTTTCTGTGTAAACTCTTCTTGCTTGTATGACTTGTAAATGAATTGCACAAAAGAAAAGTATTATTAACATAAACATAATATATTTTGACCATAATTATAGATGTTGAAAGTTTCCTTTTTAACACAGCATCACCGATTACATAAAAATTAACACACACGTTGATGAAAAATTGTATTCCGCTGTAAATATAGACAATAAAGAGGAAATTTTAACAGTTTCCTTTTTAATACATGATAACTGATTATACTAAATTTGAACTTTGCAGGATATTTTGGCAGTTTTTGATGCAGTACTAACACTTAATATTATTTCTCACGCTTTATTTTGTATCATACAAATCCTAGACTAATTTTTTGTAGCCTACTTCTACGACAGACATGCCACTTTTTAGTAGATCTAGTAATTTTATTTCATCCTTCAAACTAAGAACTTTGCAATGCCTTGTGGTTTAGAAGAATCAGAACAGCCTTTCATTTTAGGAGATATTAACATGCAGGACGCGGAATCATAGATACCATAACTGCACACAGTACACGCACGCTCTAAGGCCGTGCCCTACGTGCTCACGGTTAAAGCAAGCAGGTAAACAAGCCAGTGTAATTAAACCTACCGTACATGTTCCACGTGGAAGCAATTTGCAGTTGGGCGCTACGGACAATATCAAATAAATCTGTTTTGGAAGCAAAGCATATGGCGAGCAAGCAACAAACAAGATGGATGTGAGTGACGTGAACTGATTAGATTTCACAATATTGGATGCTTGTAAAATTCAATAATGCAGACATCAAATTCAACATTGGGAAAACCAGTGGAATGGTTATCTTGGAACTTTTTGCTTCATATATTGGGGAACTTCCTTAACATAATAGTGAAGGTTTCAATATATCACATCATTAAGAGTGCTATCCCTACTAAGGTTGTTGATGTTATAATTGAAGCTGCTATTTTTAATCATTTAACTCATTTAGACAATGTGTCACCTCTGATGTTGAAATTACTCAGTTCGTATAGTAAGTGCAGGGCGCTGCTAATTATCTGCATTACCTCGTTATAGAAACATACCTATTTTACTTTAAGTGTGTATTATTGGACAAAATTGGTAGTTGAGAGTTATTTTCTTGAGTCTGTTAAACAATGAGAAATTAGCTTAAATAGTATTTTATTTTAATTATTTCATGATTATGCATTAATATCTTTCATACATTGTACATAATAAGTGGTGAGGTTATTAGCTAAGTTCCTGTTGTAATGCATATTTTCAAAGAAATCTTGTCAGATCTAGAATCAGAGAGAAATTAGGAAAAATTGATCATGATTATCTCCTTTCACTCTTAGTTGAGTTCTGAAATAAACAAATAACATCATACCATTGCACTTCGCTAGCTTCTAATTGGCTCAATTTGTGCAGCGCACCGACATACTATTTCCAACCAACAAAACTGTGTATAGTTGGTGTCATAGAAAACAACAACGCGCTATCTATTAAAACAATATTGCATGAAAATTTTGTACATGTTACTGGCATACGAAGACAAAAAATACATAAAAATTTGAAAAAATATTGACATCGTGTGTACTTACCGTATATTTCGAAATTCAATTGTAACTATCAAACCATGACTAACGATCGTATTCAAATATTCTGGTACTAACGTAACGAAAATTTTGTACTAAATACATGCAGAAAAAAAGTCGTCAACAAAATTAGTGATTAAACTTACTGTACAGTCCTCTTGAATTATTTTGCACTTCGTTTTGGAAAAATACATTTGATAAATCACCAAACAATCTGTTGATAATTCACGTCACATATTCGTTTGTTTTATAAAGAATGTTGTGAGAATTTTATTTGTGCCTCTGTGCCTTTATCACCGCAGTTTGTGTAGTAATGAAGATATACATCCACGTTTCGAAAACCATGCAAGACATTTTCACTGTTCACGTCCGTCACATAACCTAAGCTGCAAGTTAGACCATATAAACATTACCGACGCAACGCGAGGACGGAACGAAATAGATCCATGGATTAAGGAATTTTGGTTCGGACGAACTGGAACGGAAAATGGATATACGAAGAAAAAAAAAACATTCGCACTAGCTACAACATTGATGTGTTATTGTCCAAAAATACTTTGAGAAAATAAAATATTAGATTTGATTGTGATGTTTCCGGCTTATTTTTACAGTGGCTATTGTTTCTGAACTAAACTTTTGGTATTTTCAGAGTATCGTACATCTCTAAATACTGGCAAGTGTACCAAAAAACTCATACGTTTAACAGTGCGTCGGTCAACTCGTGAATCAACTGTACGGACGTGTCGTCCGCTAACCATAATTATAGTAATAAACATATAGTGTCGTAGATTGTGTTTGCAGCATCTGGTATTAATATATATTTGTTAGTAAAACTCTCTCATGAGGTGATGGAGTGGTAAATTTATATGTACACGAGAGGTAACAAGGATCTATTTCTTACGCAAGATCACAGTGCACGGCGGTCGGCAGCCAATGAACATGTTTGTTTACACATAATTTGCTTTGTTCATCCTAAAACTCAACTAAGAGTGACCGGAGAATAGTGATACAGTATATGGTTCTAATTTTGTCACAAATATTTCATACATTATTTTATTGTAAATGTTGTATCAGTACAGTAGTTGCATGACAATTACTCCAGCACCAGCGGAAAGCAATCCATGGTATTTCCCCTATTTATTGGCAGTGAAATGTGTTGTGTTGCCACTGGCTGCCTTGTTATGTTAAGAGGGCATGGTACATAATTCAATGCTAAATGTGTCAATTTAGGTAAAGTTGTAGGTTTCTCTAAGACAGTTTGCAAAAATCAAAAAGCAGCATCCTTAGATATAGTTATTACCAACTTTATGAGCAAAAATGTTTCTTAATTAATGAATTTCTGAAAAACAATCTCTGAAGCAGAAATCTCGTACAGTTAATTGTGGCATAACAGATTACACTTAACAAATACATAATTATCTAGGGATGTTGTTTTGTAGTTTTTCCTTATCGACTGTTAATAACGCATAGAGTTGAATTGGTGTTTCAGCATTTATTAACGTACCACACAATCTTAAGATGTACCCTTTCTCCTGACACTTCTCTACCCTTACAGTCCATCACAATACCATCTTCCTCTCATTTTCACTTTGTCAAAGTGTTTGTATCCTTCACCTATTTCAGCTTGTTTTGTGTGTGTGTGTTGACAGGATGGTGTTCTGGTTGACGAGTTTGGCCTGCCGCAGATACCACATTCCTAACCACACTATGTCGTGTTTGTGTTGCGTGCCCAAGCTTGCATTCATATGTTAATTTTATACGGAATACACTTACAAACTCTCAGCTTACTGCCCTAAGCTTGTTATAAAAATTATTTTATTACTGTTGTTGAAAATGTTTTATTATTTTGTGTTGATTGTAGAAGTGGCATTTCATTTTGTAAGATATGGGCCTTGTAAAATATTTGTGAGAATTTTTACTGAACATTTTGTAATTACGTGCACTAAGCATGCCATTGTACATACTGTATCTGTAAGGCCCAAAGTTGTAATAAAATTATGGTATTACAGTAGAGTAAGCAAATTTTCTGCTGTTATCTGTCCGTACACTTGTAACCTTAACAAGAAATTTTGTTACTCAATTGCATATAACTGAAATTTTGTCATAAACTCCATTATTTGTCACAACGTTGTGTTCATGTTTCACTATTTATTTCACCTAACAAATTCACTTTCAGTGAGTTGGCAAATGAAAACTCGCATGTATAAGAAATTTAAATACTCAAACAAAATTAATTCAAAATCTAAAAATCAATACCTTACTAATGACTGGTTTTACTATTTCAACCAAAAACTGCTACTTTTAACTAAAATTCCAGAGGCAGTCTTAAAATAGAATGAATTACCGTACTTTTAAATCAACTGTAATAATTAAAAAAAATATGATGGGTTGGGTGAAACACCTTACAACTCATCCAAGACAAAATAATAGTTAATAATAATAAAACTAAACATACTGCAGTTTTGTTAACATTTTGGCTAGCGTACAAAGTGGTAGTAAAATGTGTGTACAAAACGTTGTGAGATTGACCCAAACAGATTAGTGTTAAAATAGTTATCAAGTTACAGTAAACCCTCGATCTAACGACATCGCACAGTGCCACGAAATTGTGACATTGGATCGCTGATGTTGTTAGTCCCGAGGTAATAAAAATAACCCCCCCCCCCCCCAATAAAAAAGTTTTCATTGAAATTATATTTTAGTACGATGAAAAGGTGTCTTCCATATAAAATGGTACCCCACAATTCCCCACCGTGACGTGCGTGGCAGAGCGGCGCGCTCGGTCTTGTGTAGGATGGTGGAGGGGAGTGGCTGGGCCGCTGGCCTTGGCTTGCCTCCGGGCAGCTCGTGCGCGCATGATTCATCCTGCTTTTCTCGCGCGAAGCACATTCAGACCACAGCAGAACAACTCGTATTATTTACGTGAATGTGTACGGCAACGATTTTTAAACCTTTCAGTACAGCCATTGAGTCTTTTTTTATTGCACAAGAACTGTCACCATTATAAGCATTTACGCGATACTAATAAAAGTGTGTATTAAAGAACAAACATTAAAAAAAAGTTTGTATTTTTTAAAAACTCGAACGCCTATTATGAACGCGATTTATAGCCAGTCAAAAGGGCAAAAACAGACTTTTCAAGGTGCTGTCACGTATAAAATAACAATTGAATTACTCGTCGCTAAAAGTTGTAGGTCTATTGGAAAAATCACGAAACTATGCACAACGCACCAGTTTAATGCTCTGTACTGCGAATAGAGATGAAATGGCTCTCGGCGCGCTGCACTCTTATCGCTCCACTGTCAAGCGAGCATAAAACAAAAACCTTATCAGCCCACATGCCGCACACTGTGACAGGACTATTGTATTTGCGTTGTAGGCCGTTTTTACGCCGCAGTGCTTTCATAGCCACATGAGTGATCAATAATACAGCGGAAGTTGTCAGGGTCAAGCCGAGCTCAATTCTGCAGCTGGAGAAAAAAGATGAGATAACGCTGGATTTTTTCTTTTACGGACTGAGTGCAGTGCTGGTCTTTTTTTTTCTTTGCCGTGCTGTAATGAAGGCAAAAAAAAACCGTGTCGCTTCAACCCCCATCCCCCTAGGCTATCACAAGACACGGAAACATGGGAGAGAGTTGCCAAGTGGGAGAGGATAAACAAACACGTGGCTCTGCTTTGTGGCGAGACAGGGTGCTAGTTGCGTGTGACTATCAAGACAGTCGGCAGTTCATGCGCGCGCACTCAAGCACAATCTGGATTGTTCATGGGAAGGGGGGTGGGGGTGAATGTTTATTGGCTGGCGTGGACAGTCAGGAGAGATTGTATCTATGTTTACCGGCGTGTTTCTTACAGCACAGCACTCACAAAGGAAATTGCAACACGGATGATTTTCCTTAACCTTTCAATTTTTTGACCCGAATTTTTCACGGTTCCTCTAAAAAGGTTGTAAATTGTCATTGCTATGCCACATTGCGTATCGAACTGCATAGCTGAGATAAGAACACGTAGAGGAGTGTGAGAGGGAAGTTCAGGCAGGACGGAGCATGGAGAAGTGAAAGGGAGCTAGAGGAGATAAGGCAGCGTTAGTCATTACAGTCTCACATATGTCAGTGTTGCGCTGGTGGCCTACACACCCGGTGCGCGTTTCAACTATATTCCAGCCGAAGTTTCTAGCATTTTTAAACAGTTTTTTTTTTTTTGGTTTCACAGCTGCATATTACTAATTTATGATAACTGCATTATGTTATTGTTAAATGTATGCATAATTATTTTTAATGAACATTTTACTGTGATCTATTTCACTTTGCTTAGCTTTAATAAATGTTTAAAACATTAACTTTTCCACAGTTCCTAGAAATTATGTCGTTAGATCGCCAATGTCGTTAGATCTGATGTCGTTAGATTGGGGGTTTACTGTAATTGCTTGATCACTACTTAAATCTGTGTTTAGCATGATGTGAGTTACTTTACTTAAAGCAGTAGTGGTTTCTAGTTTTTATATTGCTTGTATTTGTGTATAGCATTCAACACTTTTTTTATGCTATCCCCTGTAAATATCTATCTGTACTACACTGTATTTTGTAGGATGTTTACAAAACCAATATGTATGTTAGATAAACCCAAAAAGTTTGATTTTTCGTTTATTTTACTGAATCGTACACAGTCTTTACTATACTATGGTTCATATAAACAATACTTTACCTTTAGGTAATTGTATCTGTCTGCATTACAATAATATTCATACATTGCAATGTTTCTCCCAATATATTTGACATTGGTATAACATTGCTGATGGCTGAATTACCATTGCTGCATTAATAAAATGTCCATATTTTAGCATTGCAAATGTTGGTTACAGCAATGTTTCAAGATGGTGCTGCTTCAACTGCAGCATTTCTGGACACTGTTGCAACAATATTTCAGGAGGCATTTGCCGCCTTGTTTCAGGAGGCAATCAGTATTACTCGACAGCAATTTATGTTTTGCCTAATTTATGCCTATGTATGTTATTGCTGTAATTCATTGTAAATTATTAACAATGCTATCTGCCATGCTAGTTGATGAATCAGCTGTTTTAAAGTGAAAAACAATAAAGTAACCTGTATGTAGTAAATGAAGCACTCTTTGTTTGTTTACCTTACTACTGTAGTACAAGAATTTAAAAATAACTACAGTATTTACTCATGTAATCGCTACATATTTTTGACCAAATTTTAGGCCCAAAAAATGGGGTGCGGTTATTATAGGTGTTTTCAAAAAAATTACCTTCTAAATTTTTTTGATTTAAAATATAACTTAAACGTACACCTTTGTTTTACATTTACTCGTCCATAGTGTGACCAATTCTCCAAAAATAAAGAAAAGGATTTCTGGGGTGCATAATAAACATGGAAAAAATAAGAGACTATGAAATCTTTTTAATCCATTCATGTTCATCACTAAGTGAAACTTGTTTAAAAGAATTCCGCATAAGACGTTTAAATATTTTAGTGTCCATTACGTGTATGCAATTATTTCCGGTGTAAGTAGTTTATAAACAAATCTGCTTCACCCTTAAAATGTCACAACTCTCCAGACGCCACTATGTTATCAACAGCGCATCATCAACCAGCGAGCGTGACTCATTGTCTGGCGATAGGTCATGTAGGCATTCAGGAGGATCTAGACCCGCGTGGCGTGAAGTCTGGTACCTAGATGTGCAGTTCAGCCGATATGTCTTGTAGGCTCGAAACACAGAGGATCAAGGTGCACGCGCCATGCAAACTGGTACCTAGATGCTCGGTTCTGCCGCCATGTATTGTAGGCATGAAATAAGGAATATCTAGGTGTGTGGGGGGGTGGGTATGGGCACGCCGCGCTTCTGATTGACGGACGTTTGCAATGATCATGTTTTGCATATTTCACATTTTTACCATTCTAGCGAAGACGTTTTCATGCAGAAAACGATCGCAGCAGATTTCACATTTTTACCATTCTGGCGAAGACGTTTTCTTGCAGAAAACTATCGCAAAACCTTATCTCTTGGTAAATGTCTTAACAGAGTTTTACTGTATTGTGTTCCCTGTTGAAAAAAGATGGGGTGCAGCCATTATTCGGGGTTTTTAAAATACTGCTTTTAAGCCTTTAAAAATAATGGTGCAGTCATTATGCGAGTAAATGTGGTATTATACTAGTTGTGCTGAAAGTGTTAAAAGCAGCCTTGAACATTAGTCAATTCAGGTGGCCATGTTAAGTTGCACTGTAACGCAATTGTGTCCATTTTCTTGAGTTGTCGTGGCTTTGGAGCTCTGGGCATGTTGCCTTCTAAATTCTCTCTTCTATTTTGCTTCACCTGAGGCCACACTACTGAGACTATGAATAAAACTTCCTGAGATAATAATCTCTGTACTGTGTATTGTTTCAAAAAATGCTGTCGTGTTAAAGACAAGTGTGTCTTTTGCTAGGAAGGAAGCAAGTTTTATGTAACTTAACTCTTTAAAAATTTTTAAAACATTGTTGTATGATTTTCTTTAAAAGCTCTAAATCTACCAATAGCTAACGAATTCAGATGTAACATAGCTGCATATATCTGAGGCAATATATGCCTGTAATGATGATGATAACACTTTTAAAGTTCAGGCTGTTTTCTTTGAACACATGTAAAATGCAACCCTTTGTTCTACTCTCGAGACATAAATTATATTGTGCTGATCACTTTTGTATTCCCAATGCTGCTATTTATATTTCAGACCCTTAGAAGCTGAGAACTAACTAATCAAAACAGTAAAAAAATACTCTTAAAAACAGCACACAATAGTAGCTACATTTTGGAGCCTACTGTCTTAAAGATGACATTGACAACAAAATTTCAGTTCATAGATTTTTTAAAACACAAAACCTTTAAACCAATTAAGAACTTCTTCTCCTGTCCCAAAATTAACACTTTACTCCACTCCATTGAGACACTACACTCCTCCACCACTTATCCATCTTTCAGTTTTCCGGCACACATATGCCGGCCATTTTTTATTTTTTTTAATTTAAAAGTTTTTTTGTATTAATTTTTTATAATTTTTATTTGTCTTTTCCCTTGTCAGCAGCCGAGGTTATTAGAGACGAATACATGTATAAATTTTCAGGTTAAAATTGTTTATTGAAAACAACCGTACCTTGTCCAGGACTCTAACCCTGAACCCTTCACACAAAGAACTGGTGCACCAACCCACTGTGCCACGGATGTCGGCGTGTGAAAACGTGATGCAGGTAGGCAGGTGGCTGAGCAGTAGAGCGCTGGTATGCTGTGACTATCGGCCTCCCTCCTCTAAACGATAAGGGCCGTGCAGTTATGTAATCACCCTCCCAGCCAGCCTTCCCTATACTAGGTAAATCCCCGAACTCTAAGACCTGCATATCTCTCGCGTAATGAAGCAGTCTGTTGGAATGTTACGATATCTGGCAATGTAGAAACTGCATAGCTTGCTAACCACATGTATGTAAATTTTAGTTGTTTTTATGTTGTGTTGCACGATGATTAGTAAAAGGACAATATGAGTTCTGTTTCTATTGAAAAACGGAAAAATATTTGTGTTGTTTATCAAAGATAAAGTTGGAAAAACTCGATGGTGATGCTTCTGTGAAATCGCTGTGTTTGCGTTTTGGCTAGGCAGTTATGTGGTGTACAACATTAAAAAACAAAAAATGATCTTTGCAAGTTTTACGCCGATAGCAAATCAAATAAATCCATGAAAATCGTAAAACCACTCAGTTAAGTAAAAGTGTGGAATTAGACAATGTATTGATAGTGGTTCCGGCAACGTCATAGTGAAGGTGTCAACATATCCGGTGCACTGTTAATTGAACAAGCTAAATTGTTTCACAATGAACTTAACTTGCCGTTTAAGTGTGACTATTCTCAAGGGTGGCTGCCCATGTTCCAGCGTCATGGCATTTCAGCTTACAAGCTGAAGGGGGAAAAGTTTTCTGCTGGCGTAGAAGCTGCAGAAAAGTTCGTTAGTGAGTTTGAGAAATTAGTTTTGGATGAAAATCATCTGAACAAATATATAACGCAGACAAAACTGCATTGTTTTGGCGCTGCATGCCTTGATCTAGTCTGTGTACAGGCGATGAACCACACAGTGGACTGAAAGATAATAACGATTGTCTTTCTGTGCTAGGATGTTCCAACACCGCCAGAACACACAAAGTGAAGTTATTAGTCATTGGTAAAAGTCTTCATCCAAGAGAACTGAAGAATGCTGAGGTCATGCCAGTTGAGTACAAAGCAAGCAAAAAAGCCTGGATTACGTGAGACCTAATAAGTAAATGGTTCAATAGTTTTGTCAGATAGTCTCGTAAACACTGCAATGACATTGGTTTGAAACCTAAATGCAAAATTGTACTTCTCCTTGACAATTGCTCAGCACATCCTCCAGCTGAGAAACTAGGTAAATAAAATGTCTGTATTATTTTTCTACCACCAAATTGTACTGCACTGAGTCACAAGATGAAGGCATCATACGATCATTGGAATGTTGGTATCGTAAGGAGTTTATGCAGTTTTTCTTGTCAAGTTTAAATCACGGAAAAACTGTAGCTTAGATAAAGAAAGAATATAATCTACGTGATGTGATTTGGGTACTTGCTAGAGCTTGGGACAGCATACCCAACTCAGTTTTGCACAAGGTTTGGCATAAACTGTGTCCAACCTTAGCATTTGCAGACGTGACCAATGACGAAGAAAGTGAAATTGAAGACTTCAACGGCTTTGAATCAACAGTGAGCACGCTGTTACAGTATGCCAAAAATATTACCAACCCTGAAGTTTACAAATTAGGTCTACGTGATTAAAATGTTAGGGAATGGCTTCAAGTTGACATAGAAGTCCCCGTTGTTCATCAGTTCACTGACCAGGAAATAATTGAATCTATCACAGGAATGACAAAGATGATGATGACGATAGTGTCAGTGATGACGACGAAAAACCAGCCGCAAAAATCATCTAAGATGAGTGTGTATCATGTAGGGCGCTTAATAACTGGTCTGCAGCAACGAAGCTATTTCTCTGAGCAACATATCATGTCCTTGTACATGGTTCACAAGCAGTTAATAAATGAGAGGCCATGACATTTAAAACGTTTGATGGATATGTTCACGAAATTGCCAGCCTCTACAAGTACACACACCCAGCACGAGCGGTGCGGCTTGACAACTCCCGGCACTAGCGACTTGTACGACATAAATGATAGGGATTAGGCCGGTAAATAAACGCGAACCATTGGCAAACTTTAGTAAACTAGGAATACTGACTTTGCATGTTACATACTGTACATACCTATTGCTGTGTAAATATTTCATAAGTAACTTAGTGTACGTAACTTAACTTTTAATCGTACATTATTAGGGGTGAACAGTTAGTGGAAATAACTTAACATTGTAATTTATAAAAAGATATGTATGTGTAAAATCTACAGATAAGTAGCAATTAGTTGACGTAAACAAGGAAACTGCTGTTGCTACGCGCGGCCAGTCACAGCTGGTCCATGAGTCAGCGAGCGGCGAGCGACAACCCAGTACGTGACAATTGCGCGAGGGGTGAGGGAGAGCAGTCGCGCAGATAACTCACAGGTATCGCCCGCGTCTTAATAGTACATAGTAGGTAGTATTTACATTGATGTTTTAAGTGTTTTCAAAATATTTTTCACTGTATTTTAATAATTCCTGAACTGAAAGTGCAGTACGTATTACACTATTTTGGTAGAATTACTGTATTTATCAAAATTATTATATTTTGTTTATTTTTCCCTTCAGTTATTAGGCAAATTCAAATATTCGGCACACATTGTCCCCCGAACATGCCGGATAAGCGGTGGAGGAGTGTATTTACATTGATGTTTTTGTGTGTGATCAAACTGTTTTTCACTGTATTTGAATAATAATGAATAGCACTTGAACTGAAAGTATTGTATTACACTATTTTTGGTACAATTACTGTATTTATAAAAATTATTATACTGTATTTTGTTAATTTTTTCCTTCAGTTATCTAGCAAATTCAAATATTCGGCACGTTTCGTCCCACGAACGTGCTGGAAAAGCGGCAGAGTGTGCTACACCACTAGTGCTGGGCTGATGACATATTTGTTGGTGATATTTAAATGCTTTACTCCTACCAAGTCAGGTTGACTGGCTAGTAACAGCAAACCCCAAGTGAAATTAGCATTGCGTGTGTTTTGTGATTAGTGCTTTTGAAGACAAGCCTTTTCTTTAAAAATCATCATAAACTATGACCTCAGACACTAACTTAAAAGGCGCGGTTCACCTCAGTTTTCAACGTCTTTTTTTTTTTTTATTTTTATATTTATTTCAGATTTTTTTTCTTATTTTAAGCGTAAATTGCGATTAAACCTTCCTCTTAGGAAATTTTTGTATCTCTCTTAGTTTTTGCGTAATGAGTCGTAAATGTCAAAATTTGTACTTTTCGGTTTTATGTACACCACTAAAACAATTGACATACCAAACCGAAAAAAATTCACAGTGTATAACAATGTAGGCTGTGATTTGACACATAAAAACAAAATAATACATATTTTCGTTTTTATATATGTCAAATCATAGCCTACAATATTGTTATACACTGTGAATTTTTTCAGTTAGTTGGTTTTAGTGAGACCACTATCTTGTAGCAGCAGGTGACTGCCAGACTTGTGGTGGGTGTGGTGAAAAGTAGACACAGTAGTGTTGTAACAGGCCGAAGGAGGCAGTCGCATCAGTGAAGGACGAATTGCCTTTCCAGTGCAACAATACTGCTACAGTGTTGTGAATGAGTATTGCGGGGGAAATGGTTAACTGATGTCACCTGAATCCCTCCAGCTAACATCACACTTTTATTACATGCATCCTTTCTTGACGCACCTTATGCTGCACGATTTCGCTTATCTCAGATTACCTATCTACTGCCTACAAACAGGTTATATTTCCTTATTGTGAACTCCCAGAATTTATTCCTAGGCAATGATTGTAGTTACAGCAACGATGATACAGGCCTTTTAAGCTTATGTTTATGTGCTTCACTAAATCACGTAGCCCATAGAACTGTCACCATTTAATTGTTTCCTAAAGTCTTGGTTAGTTTGTACATATGTTTTGCAAAATGTGCAGCTAACAGGTTACATCATAAGTGGTGTAATAACCCTTGGGCTTTACATTAGGTGGTAAGTTGTACATACAGTACAAGGTCATTCTCAAGCACCACGAGACCTCTTAAATCAGGGTTCTGCCTTATTTATTGTGAAGTATACACCTGTGGAATATATCCCATATATTTAAGAAAACATCCTGCATATTCTTTATGCATTCCTGCATATGACTACCACTACATTTTTTTGTTTATTGCTGTGAGGCCCACATTACTATGAAATATTTTATGAGTTTCTAAATACAGTACCCTGAAATCTACGAACAAATAAACATTTTCACTATACAAAATACTCAAAATCATATCACATTTTTTCTTGCATTTTTCACCACAGAAATATTCTTCTCTTCTCAATGCAAGAAATGTTTTTTTGTCCAAAAGTGATGCCATTGAAATTGACCAAGTCCTGTTGAATATAACTAAACATGCTCTCGCCAGGACTCCAAGTTTGGCAGCGACTTCAACCTCGACTAGGGACACTGCCATTCCACTTTTGCAACCAATGCTATCAATTTAGCTATTTCCCAGTTACATCTACCTTTTATTCTTAAGTTCAGTGTACGAGTACCAGATATTGGCTGTATCTGCATGGAATGCCAGTTCGTTAGTAATAATATGAATCAAATACATTTAGAAAATGCTAGTTTTCTACCTGTTTTGAAACCTTTTAGAAGAGAAAAAAGTGTTTCTCTAATTATAGCCAGGGTCAGGAATCACTGTTTATCTTGCATGTTGTGAACCTTTCTTTCTCAGCAAACCGACAAATATGTTTGGAAATTTAAATAAAGTTGATGTTAATTTTTTAGGTATTTCACTGGCACCGAAAATGTTTACCCAATACCTATACCGGCAGCGAGAATGATTGCTTGCGACTACTTCTACATATTCATCAAGAATTGGTGGTAACTTTACTGTCCCAGTTCATGTCCAAGCAGAACACCATTGTTTCTATAAATGAGTGCAACAGAATGACACACCAATGGCAGATTTTTGTGTTGCACTGAGATAATTGTCATCAATGCACCAGAAAATATTTTTTCTGGTCGAACGTTGCTATGGGCTACAAGTGGCGCTATCAGTCACTTTGTGAACATGTATAAGTCAACCTACTGACTTTCTAGTTTTTTTTTTTATAAATATTACTATGTGACCCGAGTGTTTGACAAATGAACCTACCCTAGCGGCTAGCCTGTAGCGACATAACATCAGTTACTCAAGTACACACAAAAATAAAGATTCAAAATATAATTATTTTTTCAGTGTGCTGCACGACAGCATGAATATGAAATTCTTACACAAACACATTTTATAAAATTAACTGGAACTCAAGAATTTCACAGCATCACATAGGCATATAAATAAAGAAGAAAATAATTAAGCTCCTGTTTATTCTACTGCCTTCAATGATACAGTAATAGGAAAAGACAAGATTTTAAGAGTCATACAGCAAACACGTAAAGAAAAACCTTTAAGAATAAATACATCATAAACTGCAAAATCTTGAGAAATGTTGCAAAATATCAAGAGCTAAATTCCTAATACCGACATCGGAACGTGACAGAGACATACAACTTTAATCTAATACTGATAAATAACCTTACACATTACATTCCAGCCACAAAAATTGGCATAAAATACAGTACTGGATACAAAACTCCTACCATATGAGACTCTTGGTCAAATTATCGACTTCCAAAGCCAACCTACTCTTATTACCCAACATACATGCATAACAGCCTTAATTACATCAACGAATTCCCAACAAAGCAAAGATAGTCTTATCTTCCAATACCGGTAGTCATTTATAGACTCTACTCTACCTAATGGATCAAATATGATGAAATATGAAGCAAGAGCCTAACTGGTCATGGAATAAGTGGTTCAGGATAAAGTGAGTACTTTTGGAACCTTACTTTTTTTTTCCTTTAGTTGAATTATAGTCTCCTGTCAATTTTTTTACATAAACACAGCAGCCTGAGAAACAATCAGAATGTATAAATTGTATTGTACTCAAAAAATGTAATGCCTAAGGCCACAAGAAATGATGTCTTTTAATTATTATTCTAGAAAATGTGGTTGTCAAATGTGCTTGGTTTATTGTGAACCCTTTAAAACAGATTTAACCAACCTTAAGCTAGTATAACCTCAAGTGCTTAACTTAAGCATACCATCGCCATTTCTGGTTTCTTTTCTGCCTGGGCTCCATATAAATACTAATTCTACCACCCCCACCAAGAGTCCAAGACACAGCCAATCAAAATCATGTGATAATTTTCGGTGGCAGGAGTACAGTAGCATCGAGAGCAATGGTGGTAAAAGTAGGATTCTTGTGACAGGGATGACAGTAGCCCTGTCACGATGCCAGTGCTCCACAGACACGATGACGACACAGTTTTCCAATTAGGGCTGAGAGAGATAATGTCAATGATTGCCAATGAACATCATTGCACGGGTCAAGTAGAAGTAAATGCTGCAGGTAGCCAGTGCCCACCAGTGGGTGATCAACCCTCGTGATGGAACGAGCCTATGTCCGAACTCCACGTGCCGACCAGGATCACAAGAGCGGATTGCAGAATGGCCACATCTGTTACCACCCCCCAGATTTTGCAGCGACACAACAAGTACAACTTCTTTACTCCGATCCAAATCCATGCAGCAACAATAAAGAGTCGACATAAAACAGCACGAGAGTAACTTGTAGCGGCAGTGAAACAGTGGTGGTCAGCTGAGACCTCATCACACCTATAGGTTTTAACAAGTGACTCAATAACTATGATGGATTGTTTGGACTATAAAGAGCGAGCATTTACAAAAGATCTTTCTTCAGTGTAATACTTGCCAACTTTACGTTTCAATACCTATTTTACTGTCTACATGTAGTTGATGCACACCACTCTGCCTAAGTTTTTTTTACGGTGGCATCTAAAGATTGTAACTATACCATTTTGATAGTTACTTTTGTTCCGAAGATACCCATCTGTTGACATAAGTTAATATTTTACTACTGACACTGCACTCGCTAGAATTCTCTCTCTCTCTCTCTCTATGTATTTTTTTTTCTCACAAACCTGTCGTACTTACTTGGGTACATTTTTTATTGGAATATTTATTTTCTGTTGAATATAAATTGACATTTCAATCATAACTGTCTCATTACCCTGCAAAATGCTACAGAAAATTGACTTCATGCTAGCAAGAAGTCACTCGGTACCACGCATTCTGTTTTTTTTTTAGGAAGGGAGGCTAGAGCAGGTCATACTTTCTTTTGAGAGAGATGTTTCTTAGTCATAAAATGTCTGGCATGTCAATATTCTAGGGAAACAATTCTCACGTGTAGAGGAACAAAAAGTGTTATATGAACGTAGGTCCAAAAACACACAGTTTCTGCACTACAGTTGGCAATTCATGACGTATGGTTGATAGCACGCTGGTAGGATCATGCTGCTGTGGGGCATCATTACAGCAGTACATAACATGTTACTACGCCACTAATACACAGACAGTAGGAACAACTGTGACACAGCAACATGATCCTGCCAGCGCTCTATCAACCATGTCATGTATGCCAACTGTAGCGCAGAAACTATGCATTTTGGGACCTATGTTCATATAACACTTTTTGTTCCTCTACAGGTGAGGATTGTTTCCCCAGAATATTAACATGGAATTTTGCAACATCCTGTATAGATCATTATTTAATTGAAAGGACTTGTTTTCGCATCAGATACTGTTAGAAAACAGCTTTTATAGAAAAATGCACTGTCCGCACAATGTTTGTATTTGAAAGATATCTAAAGAGGTAACTTTCAGTTTTACGCGGTAATTTTCAATAACACTGGGGCCTTGTTAATTGGGACAACTGTACTTACTTGTCGGTTAATTGCCACGCCACGTGGTGTAACCACCACGAACCCTAAAAGTCTGATGCTTGACCCAATCCAGCCTGGTCAGTTGCTGGATGGTAGCACCATCTACAGATGACGAAAATATTAGATAAGGGAACCAGTGAACACTGTATTTATGAATTTCACTAATCCAATCACAACATAATGTATTCTCAATTTCCTATAGCAAATGAAATCTTATTTAGTGAATTTATCCGCCAAACCCACAAACAAAATATGTATTGATATGTACAATACACTAGTTTACTCACCTTTTACAATTGAAACAATGAAAACAATGTAGTGCTACAAAAAATATATTTTTATTACAACATTAATTACAGTATGTACATTAAAAAGTGTATAAAAATATTTTCTGAATCATTAACAATCCTACAGTTGTATTGCACCTGATCATGTTTTTACATTGCAAATATTTACAAATACCATATTTTACTACAGTTATAGAGTGTAGTTTATATCACATCTCTACACACTTCTAAACAAAGTGACTACAGTATTTAAATTTTAGGAACTACATTAAAACTTAAAAGCTGCAGACAGTTAATTTTAAAAAATAACAATAAAAATTTTAACAAAGATGCCATTAGCTAAATTACATACATGTAACAGATAAAATACTGTACAGGAACAATGGCCGAAACACTACTCAATATTGGAGACTGTCGCATGCTATTCCAAACAATTTACAAAAAGTACACTACCAAATGTCAATTCTAAAGTTGCAAGCAGAAGTTCCATAATTACTATCAGCATTCTCTTCTAGGGGTTGTAGAGGGCACTTTATAGATTAAATTTTAGTAAAATATCCATGCTCAGTAGTGTACAGTTTTTTTGCTACAAGGATGACATCAACAGATGTTGCACTGTAGTTAGCCAAAGTGACGTCCGACAACCTGATGTCGTACATCATCCATGTTCAAACAGATGTAATGTTTTGACAAGTCCTCTCTCTTGCTATTCAGTCGCCAATGAATGTGCTGCAGTGGTGGCTGGTCGATGACATAAACTCAGTGCTCTGAATGTAATGTCCTTTACACCTCCCCCTCTAAATCGCTATATTTTCTTTCCTTATTAGTAATCATAATTTTTACTTAAATTTGTGGGTCTTTTGCTCTGCATGTATTGAGAAAAAATATACTGCATTACATGGAAACCAGTACTGTAATATTATGCTGTGTGTCTCGGCAATGTAGTCAATAAGTTTACTGTAAAAACTTTCAACTTAAAGAATTCAGTTTAGTTTTGTATTAGTTGTAGTTTAAAATTAACCTTGTCTTCTGTGAAAAAAAAAAAAAAAAAAAAAAGTAACAATATTTTCATAGTAAGTAGGTAGGTCTGATCAGCTATTATAAGATGTCAAACTGGTGTTCACCAGCCAAAATAGATACATTATTGTATAGCTGTTACAAGGCATAGTTTGTGCCTTCACATACATATGCAACTTACCCAACATTACAGAGCTGGTTTAACTCACACAAGAAAAAAACACATACAGGCGGTTTGTGATAATGTGAGTACTCAGAACAACAGTGCTGTTTAATTTATATTTTCTGCAAGTTTGTAACTTTTTACTGCATGTCAACAAAACCATTGCCATGTGTTTTTATTTAAGTTACATAGACTTTTAAAATGTTTGTGGCTACATTGAAACCACTCCGAAAAATATTTTCTACAATATCTACTCATTAAATATACAAGCAATGAATACGTACCACTAACTGCAAGTTTTTATAAATACCTGCAAAAGTAACTTCTATATAAGCTCAATTTCTGTACATCAGTTCTTAAATGCAAATACACTGCATTCCCTCTGCGTTTCCTCCTGAAATAATTTGTACATGATTCGTAGATATTTCATATGCGAAACATCCAAGACTATATTACAATTCGGCTTGTCTAAACGTAGACACAATTTTACAACACATGCAAAGTAGTTAGGTCTACGCATATCTTCAGTCTCGCACTGGCATGTCATCTTGAATACAATATAAGGTATGATTGAATAAATATTCTGGAAACCAGAATGTAAGTTAATAACTCCTTAAATTATGAAAATTAAACGTTTGCATGTACTTGTCCATTCTAAAAATCATCACATACATTGTGCAGCTCGTTCTATTATCAGCTAGGCCTTAACCCTTTCAGACCTGGCGGACACAAATGTAGCCATTAAAAATTCAAAAAATTTCAAGGTCATTTATTTATAAAAATTGTAATAACTGCAATAAAAAAATTTGGGGTACAGTTTTTTGTATGCCTATTTTGTGGTTTTTCAGATGGTGCCATCTGTTGGGTTCCGTACAAACAAAAAAATTTTTTTTTCAGCAATTTTGTCTGGGAAGCAGAAAAATAATTCAGGTCATGTGTGACTAAAATTATGGAACACGTAAATAAATGTGTGCAGTTTGTAGCGCGTCACATTTGGAAAACAAACCTGCTATTGCACTAACAAACCATGGGCACAAAACCTTAAAATACGTTTTCACTTTCCACTTATGTGCTCAAGCAAGACAGAATTTGCATAAAATGAACCAATAATGTAAAATTTGCCTTATCAAATTATCCTATTATAAAGCGTTCAGTTCACAGTACACAGCATCACGTCACCAACACCAGCACCTTACAATAATAACACATAGTACCTAGTTATGTACCATTTGCAAAAGTTATTCTAAGTCAGCTACACGTCCACGTGACACAGAAAATTACTTTGCTTGCCAGTCTATAATATAAAAATACGTGTGCGATGTGAGCTGCCATCATTGTGAAAGTGCTGACGTAATGGTCGCGCTTGCGCAGGAGATGCTCAATGCACTGAGCAGGCGCTGATAAAGGTGAGTTTCCCGCATCTTTCTACACCACTGGACAAAACACGGGTAGGAAAGGGGGAGGGTGGCGAGGGGTAAGAGTGGCCCTTTTTTTTGCTCTTTAGAAATGCGGGGAGGAAAAAAAATTTGATTTACAGTTACTGGGTGGCCGTTACTGTGTTATAACCAAGCGTATTGTGTACAGTCGCCAGACGACACAGGTTACAAGAAATCAGTATTGTTTCATTGTTGAAAAAGTGTTACGGGGAAAAGAACAAGTTTACAGCTGAGTTCAAACTGAAAATTATGAAGTATGCAGAAGAACACTGTGAAAATGTGACAGCAAGAAAATATGATACAGCAGCAACCAATGTCAAGTACTGGTGCAGCCAAAAAGAACTCCAGAAGGCGCAATAAGACAGCTAGTGTTTCAAGGGATGAAACAAGGAAAATATCCAGAAATAGAAGCTGCCCTCTATCAGTATGCCGTCGATTTACGAAAGTCAGGTATGCTGTGAACACGGAAATGTTACAGTTGCAAGCTAATAGGTTGGCAAGAAACTCAAACATACCAGTACAAGATTTTGAGAGATAGAAATGGAACGGTAAACATTGCCCGGGACATGTGCTGGGTTTATAGTACTTTAGTGCAGAATGTACTAGTTGACCTTGACAACTTCTGCTCACTCACTGCTGCATGAAGTGCATGCACACATAGGTGCCTGTACTGCATCCTGATATCTTGCCGGTTCCTGCTTGGAAGCCAAACAGCCTATGTTCCCACACGTGGCGGTCACACCCCCCCCCCCTCTTGCTCATAGGTGAACAGCGCGAGGGGTCCCTCAGTTCAAATCTGAGCTAAGGCATGGATGTTTATGTTGTATATTCACCTGATTCAACCCTCATATTCTCTAAACACCTTAATGTTAAAATACTGTTAAATTTTTTTACCTATCCTTTAACCCATGGTCCGGCATATAACGATCACCCCCTTTATGGGGCCACGATTTTGGTCCAAAACGGGGTCGCAATACGGTGGTTAATAGAGTAATAAACTTTTTTAATTAAATTGTACTGATTCATACTAACTGCACAATTTATCTTATAAGTGCAAACATTAAGTAATGTGTCCAAAAAGAGGTTAGATATGTTCCATCGTTAGCCATTACGTGTGGAAAGATACTAATTGGCTGAAAATAGAACTTTCGCTGGGCTTTTCTGAGTGCTCACTTTATCCCGAACCACCTACAGTACTATATTATCACTATCTGTGTAAATATTTACTTTATAAGCTGTTCCTTTTGCATCAGAACTTTTAAGTCTCCTCAGGCGAAACAATCAAAAACATTATTTTATGGTGACCTAACGTGTTACAAGTAGTTTAAGGGGGAAAACAAACACCAGTTCAGTTGAGCATCATGGAAGCAATGAGTGGTGAGTGAGTGAGTCTGTCTTAGTATCGCACACTCCTAGGTTCCGAGCACGTTCGTGCTACAATCACACAAAAGCTCAGTGCACCACAGTAAATTGTAACCAACAGGTCTAGTTATAACAGTCTTTTACTTATTTTTATTGCTTTATTTCGACTTCCAATAAGTTGGCCAAGTTAAGGCTTACTCCCTTTTCTTACAATTAACTTTTAGCTGTCAGGGAATACACACAAACATAACTTGAATTTGTTGAGTTTTGCTTAATTCATTAATTTTATATATTTATTTACTGGCTTAAAATTGTAAAATCTTAATACAAATGTGAGACAACTGAGACCCCTTTGTGACCAAATCATGGTCACAGAAAAGCGACAGCAGTAACACTGGACGTAACACCACTCCCCTGGTCTTTTCCTTAGTTCTCCACACTATTAAACTAATAATGACCTAAGAAGTGTAAACAAAGCTAGATCTTTTGATGAACCTTTCTGGTATGTGTTCCTAAATTCAGAATTATAAATGTTGTTAGAACAGAAAAGATCAAATGATTATATTAAATATTTATTTAATATTCTCTCTCTTTTTTTTTCTAAATAATGCAAAATTGCTATACAAAGTTTTCACAATAAATATTTGATATTCAATACAACAATA
This sequence comes from Medauroidea extradentata, assembly GCA_003012365.1. Lineage (NCBI taxonomy): Eukaryota > Metazoa > Arthropoda > Insecta > Phasmatodea > Phasmatidae > Medauroidea > Medauroidea extradentata. The sequence goes on from PNEQ01105804.1 coordinate 36,758, forward strand.
TAACCTTCCATATACTGAAGATACAAAAATATATGGGAATAACTTTTGGCATCGTTACGCAACCACGTAAATTTTCTGACCCCTAACCTTTATCAGGTAACAACTCATAATATCAAGAATTGTTAGAAACTCACAAGCCAAACAAATTAACGAATTGACGTTTAACAAGCATTAAAGACATTTAAGAATCTAGAAAAATAAATATATAATCAATTCGTACTGAAATCTAATTTTCACAAT